>JACDJE010000017.1:3328210-3413234 GCA_016647715.1 Pavo muticus
GGGGGGGGGCAGAAAGCACGGCTGTGCCCCCTCCCATAGCTAATGGGGGTGCAGGCAGCAGGCAGCCTCTCTGGGACCAGTTCCTGTCACTAATTAGGGTGCAGGTCCTGGGGCTTCAAAGGGACAGGGGCTGGCCAGCGAGCGATGTGTGCAGGATGCACAGGGCCACAGCCCACTGCGGTGGGACAAAGGGCCCTATTCTGGCTCCCCGCAGCAGGACAGTTCTTATCGTAATTAGAAGACAAAGATGTCCGATCTGGGATTTTACATAACCGGGAAAGAGTCTCCCAAGAGGGAGCCTCTCTCACACAATCGGTGGATTAAGCATTGTTTATTTTGCTGCAAGTAAACAATGAGGTGCTCCCAGCTCGTGGCTCTGCATGAAAACGTGCTCCTCAGGAGGACAAGGCTTTTCATCCGGCTTTGAACAGCTAACCCTGCGATTTCAAGTTGCTCATTTGACAGTATCTGGAAGGGCAAAGGCCCACCTTGTGAATGAGCTGCTCCCAGGCAGACCCAGGGGCTGCCAGACAGCCCCACCTCTGCCGTTCCTTAATGGGGGGACAGGACAGGCAGATGCTGGGGGAGAGAGAGGCTGTACTTACCCAACAGCACGGCCACGGCCTGTTTGCCCCACGGTTTACAAAGAGAGGCATGTTGAGGCTGACAGATCATCGCTTATTTCTTGGTTGTGACAAAACAGTCTGTGCAGGGCTGCCCACAGCAGTAGCTGCAAACCAACTGCCAGAGCCAGAGCATCTGGGGCCTGAGGATGCACAACATCTGATACCTGCTGCACAGAAGTCCTGATCAAGTGACTCGAATTTTACAATGCTGGCAATAAAAAGAGTCTGAGCGTGTTCTGCTCCCTGCCCTTTGCTCGTAGCACAGCTGCTCTCCTTTTTCGTTTGTTTGAACTTTGTTTAAGTAGAGTTCTTCCTCCTAGTCTTCTACAATAAGGAAACACCGGGATTTGATGAATGCCTTCTAACACTTTGCAGTGTGCTCCCCTGCCACAAACGCACCCATACACACATGCCTCCTGCTCTACTATTCTAGCAGTTGTTTTCTCTTTTCTTCAACTCCTTCACTTAAAAAGACACCTCCACGCCTCACAAAAGGAATCATTTCAGTCACATTAACTAGGGGCTGAAAACGGCACACCGCAATCGGCACATTTTGTTGAATCCTGCGAACAGTCCCGCAAAACTCTGGGAACCGGGGTATTGCAGCCCCTGCCTGCCTAGGACTTTAACTCATCTCCTGCAGGAGGAAACAGTCACCTGAACAGCACCCCAGACTGCTCTGCTTACCAGAGGATTTTCTGCTAGGTTGGGCCAAGCAGACAGTGACATCTGACTCGTCTAGACGAAGACAAAAGGTGTATTTTAAGCCAGATAGGTAAGGCAAGTTGCATTTGAATGTGTTAGCTGACCGCGGAGAACCATGGCTTCCTTGTCTTGCCCTATCTCTACTGACATGTCTTAAATTGCTAGAGCAAACACTTGACAAAACCCCCTTTGCCATTGTCAAGACAAGCCCGTAAAGACCCAGCACTACCCTTAACTCGTGCCCACAGAGCATGACAATCGTGCCTTTGATTTAGGGACACATTTTAGCCTGTGTTGCTTAACACAATTACGGGTAGCAAAATCCTTGTCAGGAGAATGTTACCCAAAACTAAGTCTGCTAATCCTAGGGAAAGAGCTACATGAAGAGATACATGAAGAAGCTGCTTGCACAGACAGTGTCCTTCTGCTTCGCGGCAACAGACTGTAAAGCAGCCAAGCAAGAAGGGTGTCCATTAAGTTGTCTTCTATCCATCGCCCAAAGCCAGAGAACCTTCCTGTCCACTCAACTTCACAGCACATAGCCTAGCAAAGATGTTGTACCTCTGTAGAAACTTTGAAGTGAGGCTAATGTCAGGTCAAGCCTAAATAACACAGCCACTTCCTCTAAAGTGTGCAGCGTACAGCAAAGTTATCTCAGAGGTCTTTTGGCAGGGGATAGAGATCAACTGTTTCAATTTTGCTCTGTAATGAGAATTTACTTGTTTTACTTCAGAAGCAGCAAACTCCAATTAAGTAACTATTATTTGCCAGACTAAGTTTAAAAAAGAGCCTTCCAAATCCCCTCCACATTAATTACAATTTCACCTTAAAAAAAAAAAATAAGGTTCTAGACATATTCACCAGTGTTTTCTAATGAAATAAACAAATAAATAAATAACAAACCCCAGCTCTGCTCCATCCCATTCTATTAAGACAATGTCTTCAGGAAAGAATGTTGACACTCCATAATGTCAAATTCTGCAACCTTCTGAAAAGATCACTTGAGAGTCCAATGTCCTAAATAAGCCTGAAGCGCTGACAAGTTCTTGCAAATGGATAACCTGCTTCTGTAAAACAGCAGCTTTTCTACATGTTTAAACTAGACTTGGAATATCTCTTTTGTATCTTCGTGTTATCTGGCTCTAGTTTTTTTTAAAATAAAAAAAAAAAAATAAACAGGAAAACAAAAAGTATCAGAAATCTCAGGAGCAATTACTTGAATCAAAACACAAACCCCAAGCACCTTCCCAAACAATTAATAGCTAATTTTTCCTTGTTAAGAGATGCCGATTTAAGCCAAAACCCAAAACATTCCCTAACCTCAATAGGCATAAAAGCATAACACACTTTGCAGTAGGTTTGGAACCAGAAACTCATCTATCTTCACTCACTCCCACGACAAACAGCAAAACCTCAGGCAGAAGAACCTCATAGGTTGGTACCTGAATGGATTTATCTAGCTTTGCTTCCTGCTTTAAGCATCTTTAGTTTAACTCGTTAAAATTCTGCAATGTTGACCTTTTGCCATTTTACACAACAACTGTGATAAGTTTGGAGGGGAGGAAGGGGTGCTTTAGTTTCTCCTAAAAACATTCCCAGCTATTAACTGGCAAGATTTCTTGTATTTGAAAAGAAGAAAAAAACCTTCTAGCACGCCAGTGACAAAAGATGAGGCAGAAGGATTCAAAACCAGTTCAAAATCAGAAAGGGGGTCAGTTAATAGTGCACAGGTCTGAACGATGCTGGGTTTTTCTCCCCTCCCCAGCAGGCTCTCTGAGACCATCTGGTGACCAGAAATTGCTCTCAAGCCCACTTCTTACCTCAGTGAGTTATCTGGATGTGTCTCCATGTGGGACTCCAGCGCATACTTGCAAAAAAAGTCTTTGAAACATACTGGACAATGGTAAGCATCATCTTCTTTCCTATCCCCTTCGCCATACTGACCATCCTCGACAACCTACGGAGAAAGGAAAAAAAACCTCACTGGACTGAATTTCAAGCAACAAACCGAACATGCAACCCATTCAAAGTCCTCCTCTTAAAAGCAAAGCAGTGAGTTCCATCTGTACTTTGCTGTCGGTGACCAGAAATTGCTCATTCTGGCAACAGAGTGAGAGAGGCAGCGCATGTGAGGATACACATGGCAGAAAGGAGGCTCAACAAGAGATGAAGCATGCAGTTAAGTCACAGATACATCAGTTCTAATGAGAAACTGCGATTTGAACAACTCATAAGCCCGTATGTTTATATACCACTGAACCAGCATTCCTTCTCCTTCAGAGAGCCAGGCGAGCTGTCAGCCTAAATTATTTATGCCACTGAAATACTGCCAACTGCTAACTCAAGTGGTCCATGGAAAAGCAATGAACTTCTGCATGTTTTCTATAGCCCTCTTCTGATTACAGGGAGGAAAAGCATGCACGGAAACAAGGATACTGAGCTACATGGAGCTGCTACTAGTTTGCCATTTAGAGACTAAGTAGAAAGGGTCGAGTTAATTTTGGCAGCCACCACACGTTCTGGATAAATGACTGAAATGCAATAAAATATTTCATAAACAAAGCCCTAATGGAAATGTCTAGCCTTCGCATAAATATTTTCTGGTTGCTCTTGCAACTCAAATAATGCAGGATTATGCTACTGCAAAAGGGAAACATACTATAGATTTTTTTTCTCCAGTCATAACAAAAATGCACTTAAGTTGTTTCTTAAGTAAACACTTTTTTTGAAGTTCACATCACCACCCTGCAAGAATACTATAAATTAAACAGGAAATAAAATGGGGAAAAGAACAGCAGTAGTGAAAGAATAGTTCGTCATCTTCTCACCCGACGTCAGCTAATATATGCAATCAATAGGCATATATGTAATCAACATGCAAAATGAGAAATTTTGCACAAAGAATAATAATAATTCTTTCAATCTCTGAAATTAGAAATGCCTTTTCCATTTCAGACAACACTGTCAGCTACAGAGGAAAAACAGAGGTATCTTAAATCATACAGGGCTGTAACGAGACCAAATGTTAATACTCCTGTGCTGACTGCATGAGCACAATGGCCAAAAGCATAGGAGGCAGTCAGGAGAGCCTTCTGCTTCATGCCTGGTAACAAACCTTTTTTGCAGGTGTCCTTTCCTCTCTGTCCATCTCAGCATCTTGACTGAACTTCCGCTTTGAAGACAATCGCTTGCGCTTCAGCGGAGATGGGGGAGTTGTGCTCGCTGTGCTGTTTGGATCCTTCTCGTGAATCTTCATGTGCCTGAGCAGGAGGGGGAAGACGACACCATCAGTGGGCAAATTCGGGGTGGGAAGTCCGCACCAATTTTAATGCCAACACCACTTCCAAGCTTTGCCTTTCAATGATCCCAGCAGAGATCCCATGAACTGCATTGCACTCCTGACAGTCCTGAAATATGGCCAGGACATGACCCGCTCACGAGTGTGTGGGGCTGTGGGCCATCGCCTCACTACTGCCTGCACCTGCATCCATTCCCCAGCATCCCCAGGCCCTTCAAATTTCAACTGCACATGTGAAGTCAAGATAACACTGGTAACACTGCGAAGCTGCAGCAAGCATGGCTTGTGAAACTCTGTACTGCTAAAATGTCTTCCTAAAACCCACATCCCCAGGACAAAGACAACTTATTGTCACAGTGACAGGGGAAAGCAGGCTCCCCAAAGCCTGCTTATATTGTTCCAGGTTAGAAGTACCATCGCTGCAGGATGTTCTCAATCCAAACCCCAGCAGAGCGACTGAGACACCTAGTGTATTTGTTTGGTTCTCTGGTGCAGTATGTAAACCCAAAGAACAAAATGGCTGAGGAAGCAATCTCATGACTTTCCATACGCTTGGCCCACTTGCCTCTCTGCTACATTTGCAACCAAGCAAGATGCCCCCACCCAGTTCTTTTCAGTTAGATGACACATATTACTTCACCTTTCTTTTTTTGAGTGCTCAACGCTTAACTCGTACTTTTTTAAAACCAGATGTAGGGCTTTTTGCTTCAAATTGATAGTAGTCAAGTGCTTTTGACAGAAATCAAACTTAGATTCCTTCATTCCAATATGCAACGGAAATTTTCACTTCTAATAGTTACAACTGGGAGTGCAGGAGAGAAGTGCCTTTTGTGCATCTGACTGACTTCAAAGCAGCACAAGGCAGACTGTGTTAATGGCATCTGGGCACGCTCCTTCAGAAGCCACACCAGCCCAGCTCAGGATGGTGCCATTTCACTTGACTGCAAACCATCACGTTCAAACATGAGAGAATGTTGTAATCCAGATGAGTCTTACATGTCCTCACAGCTGCTTGGGTGTTATGACATAAAATCAATTTTAATTTTGGATGCCAAGGGCGTGATGCTGCAAGATAACACACTGGACCAAACTGACCCACGGGCAGAGGCTGTCAGATGAGTGTCTCCCACCACAATACTTTCACAATCCCCGAATCTTTTAAGAAAAGGCAACTACATTACTGTCTCAAACTACAGTTGGCTTCCTGAGGGTGTTATGCAGGAACAGCCTCCATTCAAAGCCCCAGACACAGCAGAACTGCTGCAAGATTAAAATGGCTGTTCAGCTAGTGCCTGTACTCTTCACCTACCCCTAGCATTTTGGGGAATCAAATTCAGCTCCCAGGTAGCTCTCACGGGCCACATAAAACAAGAGACGGATTCTGTGGGCTGCTTACACTGTGGGAGGCTCAAGAGGAAGAGAGCATCTGCATGCAGATGTTCCCAGCAGGCTGGTAAGAGAGAACTGCCTAAAATGGTTGCAGATAAGCTTGAAAAGCAATGGGAAACAACAGGCCAAAAAGGCAATATCCAGTTCTGGAGGTAAAACAAGACCTGAAAGGCAGTTTGCTGCCTCTTTTTTTTTTTTAATACATTTCCTTCTTTTTGGTAAAGACTGCCTTCCAGTTTTGATTAAATCTTCCTCTTGCATGTGCCTGTCTGTCCCCCCACTCCAGAGAGAGGCAGACAGACACATGGTCTGTGTGCTTACCCTGCTGGCAGTTTGGCTGGTATCTAGTTAGTATGAGCTGGCCAGTTACTTTCAGAGAGGGAGAGAATGAAAGCAATCAAGCTAAATCCCATTCATCCAGAAAACAAACAAACTACAACAAAAATACCGCTATACATAAAGTGCGGGACTTTTTGTTTCTATTTTCAAGTCTCCTCTCTGTCAGAGAGAATTCCTGTTAGTAGATACCCATTGAAAATAGCTTCCTTAGGGCTAAGTTATTTTCCCCTGCTCTTTTTTCCATCTGCTTAGCTCCGAGACTGTTTTGATGGAGCTGCACCTACAGGAGAGGGGTGCAATAGCACATCCACAGTGTATGTACCAACAGGAGAAACTGCTGGTAATTGCAGATAACTGCAAGTCCAGCCTGGCACCTCTGCCTGCCTTGACACAATACATGCAAACACGCTGGCTCCTGCAAGTCCCAAAAGCAGTCCAGCCATGCCTGCAATAAAATGACTGCTAATAAGGCAGGGCTTGTTAACTTGGGTGCAACAGTGCAGTGACTGGGCTTAGCTACACCTGGTGTTGAAGCCATCAACTGCCCTCAGCCTACAGTTTTCCTTCCTGCATACCCATGCACGCTTTTGCCATGCCCGGAAAGCACCAGCAGAATCCATACCCACAGCAAGGAATGTGGTAATCCCTTCATGTTTTGGTTTTGCATATTTGAAAGGAAGCAGCCTGAGCTATCGAGCTATAAACAGGAAGACACCCTGACTGCACCTTTGACTTTTACTGTGTAGGTCAGATATCACAGACACCACGATAGCTCTCTGCATGCAATCATTCCAAAAAAGAAAAATCTGAACCTAAAGCAGCAGGTTCCAGAGTTCTCCAGGAGAGTCGCAACCTGCCCACATTACAGTGAGCAGGTTTATTCCTTTGACAGGTTAAGCAAGTTTCACTACATCAAGTCAAGGGTGGAGAGGAAAACGATTACTAGAGCTACGACCCAAGATAAGCAGGAAGATAAAGCCAAGCAGTACAAAGGATAGACACAATCTTCATCTCTCTCTTTTACTTTGTAACATGGATGTCATTCTGCCTCAAGAAAACATCAACCAACTTCGGTTGAACTGCAGCAGATGCCAAGTCAGATCCATAACCATCCTGTTAAACACTCCCTTCACCAAGGCTCCTTTTACTTTAAAAGTTTCCTAACTAAAATTAAAGTTGGGAAGTAATGAAAGTATTTGTGCTGCCTTATCCCTTATCCTCCTTTAGAAGAGTTTGCCTTGATTGGATCTTACATCTAACACCAAAAATGCTCAACTTCACTGTTTAGCCTGCCAAGACACAAGGAGAACAGGAACAAAGCTGTGCTTAGAAGTTATTTTCCCATTGTGACTATAACAACATATTTTGGCCCGACAACACTGGCGTACTTTGAATATGAAAGCCACGCTTGTAAGCCAGCCTGGCTTTCAGCATCTACAATGATAAAGGAAAATGATATGACATTCATCAAATCTAGGGAAAAAAAAAGAAAAAGATAAACACTCTAAGTGAGAATGGAATGCAAAGTAAGGACATGCACAGAAATGCTCACATCCAGCCACAGACCTGCGTTACAGTAACACTTGCCAGGGCACTGAAGCGACCACTGCCTCGACTCAAGAGAAATCCAGGGCCACGACTGATGGAACTTTGCTTTTTTTCTAACTTAAATTGACAAACTGTGGCTCTGAGCCATCCTGCAGAGCAACCCAAGAGCAGCAGACAAGCTCGGGATGGTGCGGAGCCCAGAAAACTGCACTTTGACTGGTGGTTACCAATCTCCTCGGCACGCATGCATGCACACACACACTTGGACAGTACTGAAGGTGGAACACTGAAATGTTACTATGACTCACGAGATGAAGTGAAGGAGAGAAAAATTTGTGCTAAACAGCCTGCCCAGTACCACGAGCTAGCTAGCTTTGAATACTATCTCAGAGGAAGTGGTAGAACTCTATTTAGAATGATTTCAGACACAGAGCCAGAAAAATTTGCAAAGAATAATCCTGAAGCGGCAAGAGAACATTACATCTTTTCCAAACAAGGTCTGATTCACCTCTGAACTGAACTCTTCACGTTTAAGAATTGCTATGCAAAAAATGCAGATAACTCGCTACACGCTCTGCTTTTCACAGCACAGCTGTATGTGAAAAAGTTCTCATAATCTGTTCCCTCCCCCTCACAAAAAGAATTTCACAGGTGAGCCAAGAGGATCCAACTGTGCTATGACTGTGTGCCAGTCAGCCCGCCCAGGATCATCGTATTTTTCAACTGCTTCACTGCGTTTCATTTCATCCTCCCTGGGAGGATCACCTTCCGCTTCCCCTCTTGTGCCACGACTTTCTTCTTCCCTCCGATGTCATGTGAACAGAATGAGTAAGATGACAGTTGCACCAGAATTCCCCTAGCTTCTGAAAAAGCAAACGGGCAGAAAAACTCTGTCCCAACACCGTAATGCAAAGCATGACTTTGGAAGGGTGAATATTGGACCAGAACAGTGGCAAGTGAATACTTCAGTGCTTTTCACTGAAGAAGAGACTTTTGTGAAAACAAACACACGCAGAGCTCAAGTGCCTTACTCCTTTTTTTCCCCTCGGGTGGTGTTGGATCAGTGCCTAAGGGAGGTGACTCACAGTGAGGGGAAAAAAAGAGCATGTGTCCTACTGAACTGATAGGCAGTTTCTATTGGTCACATCCCAATCTTTACTGCATCTCCAAAAAGGGTTGCTGTATTTTCTTAATGCAGAGGGGATTTGCATGTTGATCATATAAGCCTTCTGGAAGACTCAAAACAGGGCAGCCCACAGCTCCGATGCCAAAACCAGAACGTGGGAAGGTTTTGACTGGCTGGCTCAAGGCTAGAACGAGGAGTCAAAGCATCCTGGAAAAGGCAACTGCACAACGCAGCTGCTCCCAGCTCCAGGTCCCACCGAATTACGAACAAAACCAGGAGCTCCTGCTTTGCATGCACATAACCCCCATCAGCACCTCTCTGGCTCCTAGGGAGGAAGCATCCCACAGCATGTGTGGGAATCCCTCACCTCAGTCTCCAGGGAGAAAAACCACACCGTCACTACACCCCAGGTTTTCACGGTTGCTGATGTGCTCCACATCCCTAAAGAAAGGGCCTGCCTCCCTCAGAGTCCCAGACAAAATGAAGGTGTGGAACAAAAGGGTGGATGTGCAGCCCATGAGCAGGGACCGCAGTTAAAGCCTCTCCCTTCTAACCACGGCAGCACAAGCACTGCTGGCTTTCAGTCAAGAGGTTTATGCCAGGTAGGTCTGATTAGAAGGAGCAGCGTGTCCAGAGGGGAGCAGCAAGCAATTTCAATGGGGCCCGGTTGGGAAAGTCCCAGCATCTAAATCAAGATTAATTCTTGAGCACAGGATCCAGTGCATGTATAAACACCCTCCTCCTCCCTCACATCTCCACTCCTGTGAAAACGCAGCGGGGAGGCCAATGAATCTGGGCATTATCAGCCCAGAGCGATCATCTGACAGTATCAAGTTCAGGTTCTGGCTTCATATCCCACATATTATTCTAAGTTTCTCCACTTTACCACTAGATGTACCCTACACACTGTTGCACACTGCGGTTCCTCATCTCCCTCGTGACTTTTGAGCAGTCTGGTATCAGAATCTAGAGGATGATTCTCACACATCTGATGCTATCTAAAGACATATCCAACCACTCAGAGACTGAATGCAAAAACCAACGCCTTCTATGCTTTACCTTATGTAAAATATAGTACTATTTTTATTTAAAATCTAATACTTTTTTTTTCCCCAGAGTAAAGAGTTGCTGAAGTTCACCAAGCCAGCCTGGGAAGGACTGAACTGGTCAGATGCCCAAAGTACAGTTTAGCTGATATAATTGCTTGACCTCTTCCATTGTTACCTTCCCTGAGATCTTTCACTTACTTTGCTAATTTCAAGTAACAGTAAATACTCTCTGAAGAATCAAAACAACATATCTTCAGTAATATCCAGTAAATAGCATATTTATCGTTCAACAGATGAGCAATTATCTTTGTTTAAATATATATATATATATATCTTTTGTCTAAGCTTCAATTTTGTGCCACCGTATCAGAACCAACAAGAGTGCAGGATGCACGCAAGCAGGTTGAAAGCTGGACTGTGATGTTCTTCAGGCTCAGGGAGTAAGAGAAGCTAGACTTCAGAATTGCACTGATGTCTCTTCTGAGCAATTTCTGTGCCATGTCACCTTTGTCAGTGTTGTTTTGTTCTGCTTAACAAACCTCACTTCAGCCCAAACGGTCTAGAAATGTAGGAAAACACAGAAACCCCTCTTCAAGGCTTCTGCCATTTAACATACATGAGAAATAAATCCTAAACAAACAGAAAGCAAAGCAGCAGCATTTCTAGGAGCAATCACTTTATAAACTGCTGCTAACCATCTCCTTTGTGTCTCGTGAACATGACTGGAACTTAAGTCAAAATTACAGTAACATTATACCCTTGGGTTAAAAAGTTTAGTCAGTTGTTTGTTTGTTAAAACATGTAGAGAATCTGTATCGACAATGTATTTCCAGTGCTAATTACAAACAGCAGCCACTTAAGAGAGCAATTCACTCAGCTCTTGCCAGCTGTAATCACAGGAACCAGAAAGACTCAGGTAATTTTGCAAATCAGACCTGATTTGTACTTGGATGAGTTTCTGTTTGTCTTCTCTTCTTGGCTCCTTCGCTATTTTTATCCTCAAAACAACAAAAATGACCCCAAAAGCCCTCAGACATGCATGCACACTTCGGAGCAAACCAAAAGACACGCCAATACCGAAAGCTCAACCATTTGGGAAATGCCTTCTTATAACTCAAAACAGATTTCAAGTACCACCAAGCAATCTACTCTTAACCAGCAGTGAACGCTAACGTGCAGTAAGGGACCAGCTGCAGTGCTAAGGGAGGGAGCCCTTGCAACACAAGCGATTCCGTCGAAAGAGCCGGGTGGGGCAAGCAGGTCCCGGGGAGGATCGGCTCAGGAAGCACTGACTCATTTTAGCCGCACGCCTGCAAGCAGGAGATGCTCCAGCACGCGCTCACTGGCCTGCAATCTCGCGGTGCAGTGGCACGGCTCGTTATCCCCACAGAGGCCCCAGCGCTTGTGAGCTCCCTGTCTATCAGAGCTAGCAGGGCCCCGCGAGCCTCCCCACACAGCAGCATTCCCCTCGGCACCCCCGGGAATTGATACATCCCATGAGGCCACACTGACGTGCCTTCAAGCGTCCTCCGGGCAGCCTTCTGGGCCGTCTAGGCCAGCTATTCCCCTGTGCAATGAGGCAAAGCAGAGCCAGCCTCGCAGCGGGGTGGCAGGCAGCATCATTAGGGTGACGTGAGCATTATTATTTAGCTGAGCCGAGACTACCCGCGTGCACCTGTGGTTCCGTCCACATGACAGCCTAGAAATCCTTTTTCAGCACTACCAGGATGGTCTGCAAAGTTAACCAGTGCCATGCAGCTGCCAATACATGATACCTAAGGATATATGATACATCTACATGCACACAAAGCATTTTGTATTTTTATCCTAGAATAAAATTTTGCTTTGCTGTGAATAAAGGCAAGTTGCACACATGCATGAGAGGTAAGATACCGATCTACACATCCAGAAAGTGGGGGGGAGGTACCATTTCTGAATAATTATGCTGTATTCACAGATATTTAAGCAACTACTTGCTATGCAGAATCAGCAAGTCGGAACAGGTTGAGATTGATACAACTGCATTCCCAGCCTGGCTCAAAGTCACTCCCATTCTCTACTAGCACTGTTGTCAGAACACCTCAAAGGAAAACAGGGAGACAAATATTTGCCTGATGATGCTGTGACAGGGAAGTGATTCAAAACATGCCTGTGAAGCAAAGCTTACCAAAGGATAGCAAAAGAAAGCATCCATTTGCCCTTCGCATCAAACCTTGCATAAGTGAGGTCAAAAGAGGCGAGAAATGCAGCGTGAGCCTCCCAGTATCACTGCACCCAACTGCCTGCAGCCTGCATTAAATTCAGAGCAGACCTAAGTCAGCATTGCCAAATAGCGCATGGAGACTTCTAAGCCATAAGAAACTCTTTAATAAGTATTAAACAAGATCCCTCTGAGGCCCCCGTGCTTCTTTAAGCTTGGAGACAAAAGTTTATTAACAACAGTAAAACTAAGCAGGAATAAGGTTTTAAAAAGCGTACCAAAAACCTGGCCTGGGACATTCTGAACCGCTGTTTTCTTTCATCTTTTTGGAAACGTGTGGTTTTCAGGCACCTCCTT
The DNA here is from genome assembly GCA_016647715.1 of Pavo muticus. Taxonomy (NCBI): domain Eukaryota; kingdom Metazoa; phylum Chordata; class Aves; order Galliformes; family Phasianidae; genus Pavo; species Pavo muticus. The sequence continues at coordinate 3,340,848 of JACDJE010000017.1, forward strand.
TAGTTATCATGGTCTAAAAGCTTAACTACACGTTAAAAGGAAACAAGTGTGATTAGATGGTAAGGACAATTGGAGCAGTATTAAATAATAGCATCGGGGGGAAAAAAGAGAGAGAGACAAAATCAGAAAGGAATGTCAGAAGGAGGAAAAGGTCTGTCCTAAGTGCAAGCAGGGTTGGAGAAGTCCCAGGTACACCTTGCCTCCCCCCAGACTGCACCCCTTGAACAACCAAGCAAACATAAGCCTCTGTGACTTCCCAGAAACAGGCAGAGCCCTCCCGCAGTTGCTGCCCTGTCACACTCCACTGTTGAGCAATCCTGATGGCACACAGCAGAGAACAACTTGCTGCATCACACAGCTCAAGGAGGAAAAAATAGATGGCCACAGCACTGCTGGGGACACCGCGCAGATGGAGCTTAGTACCTCCCCCCACACGCAAGCCTGCAAACAAGGAAGCTGCACGAGATAACAGAGGCACATCTCTATTAAAGCAGGGTCTCCACGTTACCCTGGTATCAGCAGTCACCATGCAACTCGAGGGGCAAGGAAGTGAGGGTTATCAGGGCACGCACTAGCTGTGCAAACTTCTCCTAGTGCTGAGGACGGCACCCCAGCACACGAGGCTTCACGTGTTTAGCCCATTTCCTCTCCTGTTCCTGAACATGTGGTCCTCCTTCCTCATCAGCGGTGATCTCACAGCACCAGGAAAAGGTTTCTCATCTCGTTTCACAGCTCCACTTTAGGCAAGCACAGCAGCTGGAAACAGAAGTCCCTGCACGACTAGTGCTGCTTTAGAGGAATCAGCAGGAACTGCTGCAGAATGTGGGGAGTTGGGACATCCTTCCACGCAATGCACTGGAGAGCTGATGTTAAAAAATCACTAGAAATCACCGCGAGCATTTAGAAAACTTCAGCTAAGAGAGCAGCCTGACAAAGGCAGCACACTTGTTGATGCCTTCAAGAAGGAGAAAGCAGTGTTTGTACGCTGTGTGCTGTTTACTTGTTGCATGGCATGAGTGCTTGATCATGTCTTTGCATGATGCACAGCTTTGGCAGGTGAGCACTGCAGCTCAAAAACATGAGCAGGCGGCCGTGGCTAAGACCATTTTTTTAAAGCTAGAGAAATTTCCCCAAATGCTGACAGTCTGCAATGAATGAACAGTGTATTTTTAAAAGAGGGGAAAAAAGAGAAAGGCAAAAAACCCACTGACCCCGAGAGGGGGTACATAGTGTAATGTACATACTGCGTGTTGCAGCACGCAGAGCTAGAACAGGTTGAGCGGGTTGGGTACTTGGGGGGAAAAAAGGTAAAGCTGGAAGATATACATTAAAGGTGGAACGACAGCAACCACAAACAAGGTATAAGATTGACTTTTTCCTCCTTCTCTTTGTACTTGGCCCAGGAGTCTTTTCAGACAACACTGAGCACACACTCATTAGGGAAGCGATGCAAGTATTTCCGACACGCACACACAACAGGCTAAGCAAAGATGACCTTAACATACAAACTTTCCCAGCAAACTTTCTCAGCAGCCAGCATTTACTACACAGAATTGCCCCAGATGAAGTACAGAAGCTGGAAGACAAGCCACCAGCTGAAAAGCCAACCAGACAACGCACCGCTCGTTAACCTTGAGAGCTCACATCTCTGCAAGCCTCATGTTACCATCAGGCTTATGGCAAAGGACTAACTGGTTGCTGAGACTGCCTGGATTTTCTTGTGCTTGCAAAGCTAAAGCTTCTATTTATTCTGTAACTCCTCAAGGTGAGAAGGCAGCATCCCCGAGAATACTAAACCTTTGGAGGAGGTGATGTTCCTGAAAGGGTACTAATGCGGAAAGATCAAGGCCTCGTGCAGCCATGTGCTCTGCAACCAGTGTCTAATCTGTCAAGTGGTTTGTGCTCGTTTGAACTGTGACATGGTTAACAAAGCATCACTAAGCTATGCTGAATGCACTCTGTTACATGGAGATTTATGTTACTGCCCGTGAGGAGGGTGGCATTACTCTGATGTCAGACCACCTTCCCCCAAAGCACCACTCACACCACAAACCTCAACTCACCGCTGAGGGCAGCGTGCCCCCCCTTTGTCTGCAGAAAACTAAAGCCTAAATATCCACAACCTTACAAAGTACAAGTGCAGATTTAGATATTACTGAAAGACAGCACACACAAAATCTGGGGCTGAAAAGCACAGTGAATTCTTTCTTATGTTTAAGTACTGAAGAGCTGTGGAGATGCAAGTATAATGTTCCTCATTGTGTATGCTTCAGCTCTCAAGAACAATAGAGCTAATTAAGGTTAGCATATAAATCTTAACTCCGCACTTCCTTGCTTCACTTGATTCTAATCAGATCTCAACATTACTGTTTTTGTGTTCACTTCCTTTGCTGGTCTTTAATGATAACTGAAGGGGGATACTGTCCAAGGCTACAAGCAGTGTTTAACATGTCTGAAATCATAGCATCTCCTTACAGCTCTCACGGCTGACAGCGTTACTGTGACACAAGAGCCCCTTTAGGTTAGCTTACAGCTGAAGATATCCACTTTTGGTTTTCTTTTTGGAGCATCCTATTTACACATTGTGTGAATTAAATAATGCCTTATGTCTAATCTTTACAAAGACGATCAACCTACTCAGCAACAGCGAGACAGACGAAAGCTTCTGCCTGGACTATTAAAAGTAATTCCTCCTTCTCATGCTCATCAAAAACACAGAGAAACAGACTTTCACTGATAGGTACTGCTGTTGAAAAATCCTGGCCTTTTTCTTTCTTTTTGAAATCTTCTTCAAAACACAGAGGTCCCAGCAGGGTACCAAACATTTACTCTGGACATCCCTGCTGACAGGAGAGACCAAAAACATTTCTCTCCGTTTCCCTGCCTTTATTTACAAAATGTATTAATGAAAACGTAAGAAACAGTTTTTAACCACAAAGAAAACTAGAACAGGTATCACATCTCACTTGTCTTCTACAGCTCCGGTTATCAATTTCTAGAAGCTGCAATTAGTCCTTTGTGTTAGTTATCCCTGCTCAAGAATTAGGGCACTTGTATTTGCTGAAGCTTATCTTTTACTAGCATGCTGACAGCGGTTAAATCATCCCCCACATGTAAGGAATGGATTTGAAAGCCTGTAATACATCCTGCTTCTTCGCGTTTAAGAGCGCTGAAATAAAAGCTCCTCAGGAGATGACCAAAGAGACATTTCCATTGTGCAAGACAATAAACAAGGGCCTTTTCACACATGTGAAGTGTCAGTCATTTGCAGCATGGTGAGTTCCTTGGGCGCTCGTTTTTAGCTTCAAGACTTTATGCGTCCCATCTCCCAAAGCTACCAAAAATTTAACACCAAATTTCCAACTGGCCATCTGTGCACCAGAAAACAAACAACACTGTAATAAGACAGTTCCCTTCTGAGAAACAAAACAACAACAAAACAGTCCGTCATCACATTTGGCTAGACTCTGCCTCCAAAAATCTCCATATTAAGCAAATGCCAGACTGCATGCATGTGCTACGCTGCAGAGATCCTATTTGTACTTTGAGGCTGGGCATTGTTACTGCATTGCACCCCACAAAGCACACACAGCTTACTGGAAGCAAGCCAGCATCATAAATAACATAGGAGAATTCACAGGTGGAACACAGGGAGAGGATGGATTTAGCCAGATCTTGAAGACACTCTGCGTATTGGATGTTTGGGATGTCACGGGCAGCCTGTATGCGTGCCTGTCCGTAAAAGACAGACCCTTGCTAAAGAGAGCTGGGATACTATCAAAATTTATGAATCTCAATCCCTGTGCTTTTCTGGCAATACAACATTCACCTTCCATTCAGTACATTACAGTCTTCACTTGCTGGTGAAGGAGGCTGGCTAGAACACCAGCATTCACAAGTTCCCCTCCAGCATGTGCACTTTCCATTTTTTCTCCAATAACCCACACTCTGCAACACGTGCATACACAAGGTGTTGTTCCAGAATTTCAATAGCAGAGCAGTGCCATGCACAGATAACAAAACCAGCTGTTTTTCTCTTGACACAATGTTAATAATAAAAAAAAAAAAACAGTTTGGGAAAATTATCTAACACTGGGAATAAGACTGAGAAAGAAAGTGCCTTCTTAATTAAAAGAAGAAATACCTTCTTTGATAGGAGCCTTTGTAAGCATGCTTCAAAGCATAGCTTCTGCAATCCAGATCTTCCAATTTGATTTTCAAAGACTTCTGCATGTGGTTGTTGCATGTGGTGTTTTGCATGTGCCAAAAAAAAAAAAATCTCCAAATTTGGAGACCTGTTCTTGAGACAGTACATAAACAGCCTACAAGTAGGATGTAACAAAAATGCCACTATGAAGAATTTTGCCGGGCAGGGAGGAAGGACAGAAAGAAGGTCAATAGCATTCTGGTTTCATACAGAACACTTCGGTCAGTTTGCATTATCACGCGTACAGACAGCCTGGTGAACACCAGCCACAGACACCGCAGCTTACTTTACCAAACTTAGGAAGCTGTGGTTGAAATACATGTATTATCCCTTAACTCTTTTCAAACTTGCAATGGAGCCTGTAATTGCTACCCACTGGAAACTGGCAGGAAGGTCATTTCTTGCCTGTCTTCTGGCATTTATATCCTATTAACATTTCCAAGTTGCGTGGAGAATGAGTCTTTGGCAGGGATGGAAATCTGATTTTAAAGTGATAGGTACAGACCATCCTTAGTTACAGAAATGGAAAAAGAGCTGTTGGCAGTGTCTCCTACCCTGAAGGAAACCCATCTGGAGCAAGTGGAGGCATCACTCTTCCCCCTGAAGTCAGATGCATGTTCTACTGGAATGCAGCACAGTAAGTCAAGCGAACTCTTTTCTCTACCTTAAGGCCCCTTGCTAATGCTTACGAATCACCACCACCACCATCAAGACCCACATCAGCAGACTAACTCATCTGTTCATATTTTGGGGACATGTGGTGGAGATAGAACAAGAGGCTTGCAACTTCCTACTTGGCAGCAGAGTCAAGACCCAAAAATGCTCCTCAGAGTTGGCGTGATTCACAGATAAACTCCTTAGAGAGCTACAGTGACAGTACACATGGAAAGCCTTCAGTAACTGCAAGCTATTGCTTTCAGACACTTCTCTGGAAATCCCCAGACTTCTCAGAGTCACAGAAAACTCTTTATACACACACGCCTTCTTTCCATAAGAGTTCATGCTCCTGCTAGAGATAATTTACTGTGACTGAGACAAAGCTCCAGAGTCTGTGTCTCTGGTGGAGAAGTGTGAGGATTAGCATGTTCTGTACTACACATTTTCTTATGTACAGATCACAGTGCCACTCCAGTTACAGGAATTTAGAACTCAAAATTACTGTGATCTCCCTTCCTCTGAATTCCTAAAAGCCCCAAGAAAACAAGCCATCCAAGCCCCACATCAGGCCCTGACACTATAAGGCTCGCTCCTTCCAGTTCTGCTCAGAAAGAAACTTGTGTAAAAAAGGCAGTGTCCTCTCCAGTTGTACTTCCTCTCAGCAAATCATGTTCCTGGTACAGATCCCAGACATGGATGGGTCTCCCAGTTATCATAGCAGACTGCAACAACCCTCCTCAAATAGGAGCGGCAGCACTGAGATGGAGGCAGCTAGGCTGACAGCACATTCAAAGGAACGAGGGAATCAGCTTTTCACGCCATACACTGAGCACTCTCCAGAGATCCTTGCTCTCTGCAACTGTGACTGTCTCCATCGGAGGCTCAGGCCACTCTGGAGCAGTCTGGCAGCCGTAAGAGAGCTTTCTGAGATGCCCTGAGCTCACAGTTCCTTGTTGAAAATCCTGGCCAAGAGTCACCCTGGTCAGAAAAGGAAGCAGGTTTTAACCTCTTTTACTGAATGGTGCTGCACACGAGAACCTTCCTTCTCCACCCCTCTGTTTGCAGTGCCCATTCAACTCGATTTGTTGACAAGGAGCCAAGGAGCACAACAAAAAGAAACTGGACCTTATGTGAGAGGCTCTGACTCATTTACAAATGAAGTGTTTGCTTGTATTGTGGGAGTCAGGAAGGGCAGCATCAATTTAACAGGTAAAGAGCACAGGCAACACCCCACCACAGCTAGATGAAGGCAGAGAAAATAGTGTTCTCACTTGACAAAAACTAAGCATTGCAACAAAGCTTTGCTGTGATGCAAAAAAGCAACAAATTAGAGCTATGGAGGGTTTTTAGTCCCTCCATTTAATAAATGGAGGGGGGAGAAAAATTACTTTTTAGGAAGATTGTGGCACTGATACTTCTGAATGGCAAAAAAGCAACTGGAGCTTTTCTCCCCTCCTCCTCTGCTCTGCTAATGTCTAATGGCCTGGCTGCTAGAGGTGGAAAAATGGATCCGAAATTTCATCCTCTCAGAACAGAAGCAAGCACTCGCATGGCACAGCATTGCCCTTGACAAAATTAAGCCATTGGATTTTTTTTCCCCTAAATGGTATTTTAAAAGTCCAGTTTAAAAAGACAGTATTGACAGTTAAGTAAGAGCCAAAACAAGGCACGGGGGAGAAAAAGAGAGGATGTATGCAAGATGTGTATATACATTCTGCTCCCATTCAAATCCCAGCAGACTAAATTCTCCCTCACTCCAGTCCCAAGCATTGAGCATATCTGGAGCAAAAACAGCACTATGTGGGAATGTTCAAGCTCTGCTGATGCTTTAACAGAACTTTCACAGCTTTCTGTTAAATTCACAACTTCTCTTCCCAACTCCACACTTTGTGTGACTCTGGAGGGGGACATTAGAAACCCTGTTCTCTGCTGGTTTGGGCATATATCAGCCACTATTTGGATACTCTAGCACGGAACCAAAGAATAGAAGAATTGCATGCAGCAGCAGGGAAAGATGAGCTGGCATTCTTGCCCCACTGGCCAGCTGGCAGAGGAGAACAGATGTGGTACCACCATCAGCAAGGCCTTTGGAAGCAGCACACAAGGCAGGACCTAGCAAGCAGGTCCTTGCTCCAGAATCCTGAAGCAGAAGGTTTTGAAAGTGATAATGAAAAGCATTCATCCATAGCACTGAGACCCGATGCTACAGCCAGGCCTGAGGTGCCTATGGAATGATTTCCTTCAGACCATCTTAGACCAGAAATACCTGTTTCTGAAGGAAGTACCTAGTGGGCAAAATCAACATCTTCCTTGTGAGTTTGCCATAGTACCAGATAATAAATTTCATTTCACTTTGTATTTATCCTCATCTGCCTACTTGTACATTCACACTTTTCATTTCAGCATCAGGATTCACTATCATAGCCTGTTACAGCATCAAGAAATGGTTTGGCACCATCCTGCCCACCAGTATTCTTCCTTAGCAAAACTACCCTGTTTCAGTAGGCTCAAGATCTTTCATGTCACAGGCCTGGGGCCACTTGGTGCAGTGTCAGTGAGCTCAGCAACACATTTTTGCAGTGTTCCACCGTGCTGCTGCAGTGTAAGCCTACACAAAGAGGAGTTTCACAGAGAAGACAGGAGCTGACACCTGTCAGATGGAAAGAGCTTGCAACAGAAATCTGCTCCTTGCACAATTTAGGTTCTTCCTAGCATGGGCAGTAAACAGAGCACTCCATCCTGGCAACATCAGGCAACACCCCATTAAGAGGAAAAATTTTAAATGAACAACCTTTTCATCAGAAGGTTTTGATCTATAGTTACTTCTTTTGGGCAAGTCACTCAGTCTGGCAGATTTACTGCCAAAGCACGATAAGAGTTGCTATACAGGGAAACCTCGATAAGCAAAGGATACTACATCAACATCTGGCAGGCCTGGAGTAAAGTCCCACAGGAAGTCTCCCTGCTTCTGGAGAGGATGAGGAGATGCCTAGTGAGCAAAAAGCTAAACAAACCCTGCAACCCTTCAGCAAGTAGCCTAGTAAGGAACAGGACACAATGCCATCCAACATGAGGGTCTTGGTGCTGAAATTCACCCTCTGGTGCCAATACTGGCACCAGCTGCAACTCAGAAGCTGCCCTGCCTTCCTGAGGAATGACCCCATTTGGAAAATGTTGCTCACAACTGACTCAGTAGATTCAGACATGATTTATTCAATGCCCAAAGCCAGTATCTCCTCTGAGCATCTTTATGTCCACCTCTTCTCATCTGATGTTTCTTTCTCCATCCCTCCTCAATTCTAATCGAGTATAGGTTAAATGAACACAGAGATAAAACTGCACACATTCCTATTTCTCCATTTTCACGTAACTGCTTAAACTGTCAGTAAGATCCAGAAAGAGGCAGAGCTGCAAGCAGATGCTACTTCCTTTGGGTAAGATTATATTATCTCTCCTGTTGTCACTGAAATAATTCCTTTCATTCCACCTATACTGCTTGGAAAACCGCTGGTAATAATCAGTGAAACAAGGTACCTCCCTCCCACACAGAACCAGTTTGTAACCATCACTCTTGCCATGTTGCTTATAAGCTATGCTTCTTTCCCCCGCTTGTCTTCCAGTTTTTTGTAGGTTGCAAGCTCTTTGAGATGGGGGTGAAAGCTACGTGGGAATTCACCAACTCTTAATCAGTTCTGAGGTGCTCCACCCATGCAAATAAATGAATATTGAACTGGGAGATGAGAAAGGGGAAGGACCATACAAAGAGTGGTGAGGTATTGGAACAGGTAGTCCAGAGAAGCGGTGGAGACACCATCCCTGGAGGTGTTAAAGGAAAAGTGTAGATGTGGTACTTAGGGACGTGGTTTGGTGAGCAATATTGGCGGTGGGTGAATGGTTGGACTAGATGACCTTAGGGGTCTTTTCCAACTTAATGATTCTATGATTCCAGAGCAGATTTAGAAATGCATGCCCAGCAGGAAGGGGGGCAACTTTCCGTGGAGCAAGAAGGCACCAGCCAGTGGGATGGCCCCAGCCAGGATGCTCCAGGTGTTGCTGGAGTAGTAAACACAAATCCATACTTTCTTCATCCTATAAAACTATGTTTTATTTCATAAGGCTGTCCTAGAGCTGTGTTACAGTTAGTATAACTGCAACTAACTAGTAAATTCTGTTTGGCCCTATGTGGAGCCAGGAGTTGCATTTGATGATCCTTATGAGACCACTGCAAATTCAGATATTCTATGATTCTATGTGATTTTATATTGTTTCCCTAGTTGTTGACATACTGCTACGTATGAACTGTTGACATACTGCTACATCCCTATGAAGGAAACTACATGAATTATGTTTGGACCCTCTGGTCACAGATAATTTCCTGGATCTGTACTTCAGTAAGTTGCCTACAGAGCAAGTACTGATGTACGTATTTACAAATAAGATTGATTATTCTGAAGAGGCATCTTCACAGCAGCACTTGGATACTTCACTGCTTAATATCCACCACCACAGATGCCCCAGTACAACCATTTGCATCTGATACTCAGAAGCTACAGAATTAGAAGTTCCTCTACAGCTTGGCTATATATTTTTATCCTTAGAGAAAAATCCATCCTGTTTGTCAAAATAATGATAATAATAATAAAACCAAAATAGCAATACTTCTGGATATCCACAGCAACTGAATACTATGTGAGGAGAACTAGAAGCCCTTTGTCAATTTTGGCTCCCTCCCACAACATAATCATCCTAGCAGTTGTAGAGCATGCGTGAGTTTGTGTCACACCATACTCGTCTATCAGAGTCCATGTTTTCTGCCCAAGTAAGGGTCTTTAGTTAGCTTCAAAGCTCTTCCAAGGAAACAAACCCCAGCCCCCTATCCTGTACTGCTTTCCAAACTCTTGGATCACAATCAGCACTCACCTGTGCATGTTTCCATTGGTGGTGAAGGACTGTCCACACACTGAACATTTATAAGGCCTTTCACCTGAGTGCACCAGCATGTGGCGATCAAGGGAGCTCGCTGAGCTCAGAGACTTTCCACAGATGCTGCAGGAATGGTCTGTCCCTCCAGTGTCAGTGTTATGCTAGAGAAAGCAATGATTTTTTTTCATTGAATGACTCTTATTAAGTGTGAGTAAAATATAAAAGAGAACTGTAAACATCTTAAAAGCAGCTTCAGAGAGCCACTTGACACAATACCTTATATTAAGGTGTGCCCCATATCCAATTCTTTTCCACAGCCCTCCCCCTTAACCCCACCCCACCCCCTCCCTTTGCTTTTAACTCCTTAATCCAGCTGCTTTGTGCAGCCTGGAATGCCCACCACATGCTGCACTTTCACTGTGTGTGCAGCAGAAGAGGACAGAAAGGGATCCAGCAACAAGTGATCCAACAAGTGGTACCTTGGAATATGTTAAGCTACGTAGCGGTTTGGGGTAGGGTAAATGGTAAGGGGGAAAAAAGAAAGAGAATGTAAGTATAAACTTGATTTCAGAAGACACTTACAAATACTCTCTAAAGATACTAATTTCAAAATGACTGTGTAGTAAGAAAACAGAAGCAAATGCTTCTGTTTTACAGGGAAAACATGGCTATCAGCTACTGTGTTATATGTACCACTCTTTCTTGCTTGCATTTAGAGAAGTGAACATTTCTTCACATACCAACCCCCCCTCCAGCCCCCCCAAAAAAACCAAAACTAAAACCAAATGGAGAATAAGGAAAAAAATTAAGTAACAGTTACAGTACAGAAGGGAAAACTGAAGTAGTGAGTAACTAGTAGCCTCACAGTGGTGAACCACACTTTAACATCCCAAGGAGAACTTTCTGACATAGAAAAAGCCAAAGCTCCTCGTAACACACATATACATATTTCAAGAGGAGCAAGATGAGGCCTGTATCTGACAAAAATAAAGAGCATCATACATTTGAAATGGGTATTTTAAATTCTGCCTCCCAAAATTGCTGTACCCTGTAAAGGACAGAGAGGCTCTTTAACACCGAGATGATTTTAAAGTTGTTTCTTCCTGCTTCTTATTTGCATGAAACAGTAAAGGGAACTGTATTCAAACAGGATAACAAAACAGGACTTATGCCTCATGATGGAAGTGGTTTTCCGGATCCTTAGGATACCTTAAGCTGTGCAGAACAGGACACACATCCTTGTTTGAGCCACTGGGGGAGTAGGGAGGGGAAGGAAAGGAGAGAAAGAGAGGAGAATTATCCACCTCCTGATTGGTGATGTTTGTTAGGTTTTTTTTATTAATACCAGGGGAAAGCTTAAATAAAAGCAAAACAATTGTGAAAAGTTATAGACAAGCATTTCCGATTTGCACTTGGAATTGTTTTTCACCACTGCAAAATGCATACTGGCAATTGAGACACTCTTAATAAAATAGGAAATCGAGAGCTTGTGCTTTATGTACCTGACGGATGTGCATAGTTAGCTGGTGCTGTGTAGTGCAAATCTTTTCACACAGAGGACAGGTATAGGAAGACTTCTCTTCTTTTGTTTCCTGTGAAGAAAACAGAACAAAGAATCAGAAGGAATACAGATATTAAAGAACTGGAAAGCTGTTACTGCTGTGGATGGAAAAAGTACAAGCCATCTCCAGTACAAAAGGCCACTGCTAACAGAACAACTTGTATGTGCATTTATCATCCTAGCAGATCCCTCAGGGAAGTTTCAGAAACTTCTGAATTTATAAATAGGGGCCATTTCAACCACCACAGAAGAACAGCAGCTGTTTTAACAGCACACAGATACTCAGCAGTAGCAGTTTAGGACAGGAAGTGAAGGCAATTACTGCAACCAGCTCAAACTGCCAGGAGGAATTTAGGTGAGCAGAAAGCAATTACCCGGGCTGGAATCCTGCCAGAATATGCTGGCAAATGCAACTAATCTTCCAAAAAGATCTTTAGGAAGCACAAGTCTTCAGGACTTTGGGTTTTCCACCCCACCTCGATGGCAAGTTGCTAGGCCAGTGCCCTTTTCTCAGAGCTCTGACTCAGAAGGAAGAGCAGCATTTACTGAATCACCAGCACCACTTCCTTGAGCATCCTGTGTTTCTCCTGGAAGCATCCCATCCAGGCACACTGGCCAGGCCCAACCCTTCTTAAGCTTGCAAGATCTGATGAGGTCATAACGAGAAAGAGGTGACAGTGCGGAAGCCTACGTGACTCCAAAAGAACACATTATGAACCCGGTTATCCTCCACCCAGGTGAGAAGGAGGAGTAACCACGGTCAAACCGTGAGTACAAACAATGCAGCAGACCCGACCCGGATTGCTCAGTCTGATTTAAGTATGCCCTTGAGACACTGGGGAAAGCCGCCACTCTTTCGCGGCCGAGGATGGAATGGCACTCTCACAGAAACCAAAGGCATCTGCCTGAGTTGTCTGCAAGGATGGCTACTGAATGACATACGGTCATTTTCACCAGATGTGGCTTCTGAACCAAAGCCTGTATGACTCAAAGCAAGAAGGTCTGGCACTGAAAATGAAACCTCTGTTTTCTGTAGAATTATGCACATCTTTACCAGCTAGAGGTCTGCCTTCTGTTACCTAAACTCATGGTGATGAGAATACAAAAACTATCTCTGCATGACTGATGGGAAGCTATAATATTTATGCTAAAAGGATGCATTCTATTGAATCTTTTTGCTGGCTATTTTAGGTAGCATTAGTGAGACCAAGCAAAAAAAAACAAACAACAGCAAAAAAAAAAACCCACCAAACATAAGTAGCTCCTTAGTCAGAAACAGGAGGGAGCTGATGTGTGTATATCTACCTGTTTCCTCTTTCCAAACAATTTTTTTCCCCTTTGCTGTCATATCAACTGAGAAAGGACCACTTCCAGACCGTCAGACACAAGCATTTGTGTGGAGCACTGACAATGACCGGCCCAGGCCTCTGTCATCAATCCTGTGGCATTTCAAGAGGAAAGACACTGACACAGTGTTAGAAAAGGTTTTGTTGTTGTTGTTTTGATTTTTTTTTTAAGTTGCAACTTAATAAAGCAATATTCCTCTCAACACGATCTGAGGAAACACTCTATAGAGAGTTCCTGACTAAAATCTAACATTACATTTTCAGAAGTGGGGTCGTGATATTTTTCCATTAACTCCAATGACTCGTGGATGTGGATGCAGAGCTATTTTCTCATTTTGCCTCAAGTAAACAAAGCGAGTGACCTCTCTTCTAGAAGTATCAGAACAGCAACCATTAGGCTCTCCCAACCCCCTCTCTTGTTTCCCTTACAAGGCTCTCCATCCCGAAGGTAATCACTGCAGGCCACGCACACAGGCCAGAGCCCAATGCCCTGTTACTCACAGAACGTTAGAAAGCAAGTAAGAAAGGCTGCCATTATAAAGTCTGAACACCCCAAGAAAATTAAAACACATTATCCCCGTGGCCCACACACACATACAATTCACACACACGCATTCCATCCTACTGATACAACTTTAATTTTACTACATGCAACCACTCTGTGGAGTAGTGTTCAGCTCCAATTATACTGCAATCCTGTTAAAGTTGGCTCAGGACAGAGAACAAACACACTGTGCTGCGAGGAAAATCCCTGCAGCTGTGCTGACAGTTTAGATCGTGTTTAATCCCCAGGGTATTTATGTGAAATTATCAACCTACTACTTTTTTTCGCCCCCCCTTTAAATGAGTGATACAGTTCTACGCGATGCAATCAATGGTTTCAGAGCCTGCTTTCTCAACTGCCTGCTCTTCAAATCAGCAAATTAACAGCAGATAGAGTAATTGCTGGTTCACCTTGAAGCAAAGATCAGAAACACACTATAGCTCTGCCAGAGCTGATTAGTATTGAATCTGGGGTTTATTATTAACTAAAACCCAAACTTTCTCCAGTGGTCACCCAGGGTACATGCTGCATACCGTAACACAGCTCAAGCAAATCAAGGGTAGCTATAAGAGGAACGCTGCTGACTGACTCGATCCAGACCAAAATACATTAGCATCCCTACTCCAAAAGCACCTTCACTCACAAGCGTAGAACACAGCACTCAGCCACCTCACTGGAGCCAGGGTGGAGAAAACATGCTTCCTGAACTGAAAGATAAAACTAACAGTTAATTTGTTACCTACTCTCTTTTTAACCAACCTGGCAAGACTGCTCTGCGTTCCACTGATGGCAAATGCTTTGGGAATTGTGCACGAGGGCTGCTTTTCTCCAGCTCACCTTTGTCACCTTTTTTTTTTTATTATTCTCTTATAGAGCAAAGCAAATGAGAAGTTAAAATGGATGCAGGTTGACGAGAGAAAACGTTTATTACACTATAGGTAGAGTAGAGCCAAGATAAAGCCAGCATTATAAAGAGAACCATAGACTTGGGACAAAGGTTCACACCAAAGTGTTTCACTGCCAAGAAACAGCAGTCAAGACCCAGAAAACTAGCAAACTGTTACTATCCTTGCAATTAAAATCAGGGGCACATTCTGACCAGAATCGGAGATCTGTGCGCTGCTAAACACTGAAACAAATCAGTGCTTTCATGCTGCTATGCTGAAAATGGAAATTCACTGTATTAGATGTTGTTAAACAGATCGGTACCCACTTATTATTTCACATCTCACTTCTAATACCTCAGTAATGTAGCCATTTGCCCCTCTGGCAATAATCTTTCAGCCTAATAACAAATAGGCTATTTACTATGTTTTCAATGTATTTATTTATTTTTACACCATAGGAATCCCTCTTAATCCTGTCACATTTACTCTCGAGCTTCCTTTGATTCGATGCCCATCGAAGTATCAGGTGGAATAAAGGTCACTAACACTAATAAACTTCCCTGAAGCCAAGCCACATGGTGTACCAGTGGACAGCTGTGCAACGGCACTGCCACTGTGTCTCATCTGAACTCCAGTCTGTACTTCATATAATGAAATCAAGGAACCAGGGTAGCCCTTAACAGGGAACGCTGCAAATAAACCTTGAAGTCAGATGCTAGACAATGTGACCCCACCAACACAGCTGCCCGTACACAGCCACAGCTCTTCAATTAAGAATTCCTATGTTCATTTATTATTAATGATTTTTAACTCATTTTAAGCAAGAAAATTCAAGACAAGTCATAAATATGTCAAGTGGGCAGCCACTCTGCAAGTTATTAATAAAATACTATAGGACCATCATGAGTCACACTTCTCAACCTTTCTGATCCCCATTACATCTTGATTCATTTACAGATTCTCTGTGCTAAAGTCAAATGGATGCAGGGATTTGGGGTATTTCTTACTGTTCTGCAATACCTTAATTAGTAGGGCTTAACTCAGCAAAAGAGAAACATGGCTATCAATAATCACAGCTTGAACTGGCTCTCTCACTTCTCCAGATCAATACAGCTATCAACTGGTGCCATCAACTGGTAAATGGAAAAAAAAACCTGATAAAAGCTACATATATTTGCTCTGCAAGATTTATACAAAGCATTCTGCAACAGTTCTTCACATTTTCATTAACAACAAATAAGGGCACTTTACAGTACAATTGTGTGAACTGAGTGCCTTTATGGACATTCTGTTCTAGCACCACCTTTAACCTCAAATCACTCAGATCATCTGCAGGAGCAATATCTCATGAAGGGACCCTCTCAACAACTGAGCCAAGCCCCACAGCCCCCTGGCCAGGCCATCCCTCACTGAACTACTTCAGTTCCAGATATTTTTCTTCTAGGTTAATGAAACAAACTGTCCCTCTCAACAAATCAGGGAAATGCAAGAACATGGATAATGGCTGTAGCAGGAAAGAAGTGGCAATTTTGGTTTTGCCACTGCTGCTGTCAGCTGGTAGATCAGCTTGCCCGCTGTATGACATGCGAGCCCAAGCAAGCAGACCCTTTGTATCCCCAGTTTTCTAAAGTTAAGTTTTGGGGGGGCCATCAGAAAACATGCAAAAAGAAGAAATGACAGAGGCAAGACAAACACACTGAGTGAAAAAAAAGACAAAACCACCCATGAAACATAATCACATCATTTTCCATGCAGCTGTTTGACTTCCCATCATCTCCCTGTACTGGGTTTACAAACCTGATTCCTCCTACCAATCCGATTTGGTGCAGGAGACTTCGAGGGAGATTTGACAGTCTGAGGGGTCCCCCCATTTTCAGCTATCTTCCCCACATTCATTACTGCTGACATCATGGCATCAATGGAGGACAAGTCTGCTCCGTCCGAACTGTTTGGTGAACTTGGTGACACCTTGTAACTGTTTAAAGTTTCCAGCTGCTTCTCTGGAATTAAAAAGAAAAAGCACACATAAGAGTTGCTAGGCCATCTAAAAAATTAAACAAAAAAAACCCCAAACAACCCAAAGCAAACAAAGAAAACCCCAAGGTATTTTCAGCTGCCTGCAACTCGCATCACACTGCCTGATTTCATGGACAACAGCTCATAATAACTGAAGATTTTCTTGTGACAGTGAAAGTTTCTCCTGTTGGAAAGTATAGGACAAGGTGCAGATCTCTTCTTAAAGGATATTCACGTTATCCTGACTTCCAAACTAAATTCAGTATGGGAATTACGGAGTGATTTACCTTAAATTTTCTTGCTGTAAAATGGTATTAATTGCAGTACCTTGCAATCGCAGTGAACTATCAGATCAGTACCAATGAATGAATGCTCTGGCAAACACCATCATTCAAGCAAGCATGTATTTTAAGCAGAACTGCACAACTGAGGCATCAGTAGCTCAGTATACCGGTTTCTCTGTCTCACATAGCTTAAGTCAGCTTTGTAGAAGCAAAAAGCTAAATCTGAAAAAAATCCAACTTAAAATCCCCTAAAATACATTTTTACTGCCACAGCTGGCAATGATATAATTTTCTTTTTCTTTTTTGTTCTACCCACTCATATCAGTCCATAGAGTATATGTTACAGCCATGACTGATGTTGCCCCGCAGGCAAAGCTGTTCAGATTCAGACTTCTCCATCACATTTTGTACATAGCTTGGCAAACACACAGGTAAGGTTCTCCACTTTCCCCTTAAGGAGTTAAAAAGGAAAATGCTTTCAAACTAAACATTCCTTCCTCCAAAAAAGAATCTCCCAACCAAATAGGAACACCCTGCAAGTCCACAACTCTGTCATCTCAGGTGGACAGCACAGGATCTTCGTGTGCGTGAGTCAGATTCTAACACAAGAGGATGTGAGGGTGAACAAGGAGAAACCTGTTTGCTTGGGAACATTTGATCTCTGTATAATACTGCCTTTGGAAGATAAGTTTGAGCACTACAAATAGGTGCTTTTTGAGGCTAAGTAATGTGGTGCCAAGCTACCTGGAGCCAAGAAAATCTTAGTTTGGAAGCCTACAGTGGTAGCTGAGTATTTATGTGCCCACGCTTCTGCTCACTGTATTTTATATACTTCACACAGATAAAGGTTAGGGATGAGGAAAGAAAAGCATGCACCTATGCCTCTGCTCAGTGTATATTATAACCTTCACACAGATAAGGATTACGGATTGGGTAAGAAATATTTCTACAAGCCTTAATCAATGCCCTAAATTAAAGAGTCACTCAGAGCTAGCCAGACCAGTTACCTTCATCGCTATCCCCTGATCGACCGAGGCTCTCTTCTTGCTTGCTGGTCTCCTCACTTAGTGTAGTAGATTTAGTAGCATCAGGCTCTTCAGCCTCTTCTTCAGTAGCACCCTCTAGCACTATGTGAGGGAGATAGGAAAAAGAGAAAGAGATTAAGTTTTGGTGGAAGCTGTTTTAGCATACACTAAAGCCACATTTTTTTGAGAGCTCTACTGATGGCTATGCAGGTTTGATGGTGGAAGCATGTCAACGGAGCCAATGCAATCAAGTGCCTGTAGCCACAAGCATCCTGGCACAGGAGTGGGAGATGCTGCTGCTGCTGCCAGCAATGAAATCTGGGCAAACAAAGAGAGGAAACCCTTACTCAGCTTGGTCCCCAGCATTCAACCACAAAAAAAAAGGAGGAGGGAACAAAGGACTGAGCAAGCCAGCGTGCCACTGATGGTCATGACATATGGTAAAGAACTTGGAAGAGTATTCTGCTGCTGGAGATTCACTAAGTAATTCAGTTTCACACACAACCATCCCACCCCTCATTTTCTCTTCTTGGAGGATTAATGTTTACACCAATAGATGAATTCAGGGCAACCTTCTTCCTTCTAGCAGCAGAGAAATGACTACTGGGGTTTTTGGGGCCATCTGGCACATTCCTTACACCCACTGCCCAAGGGTTTTAGATGAACGGAAGACAAGCAACCACCATATCTGCTGGCAGAATTTCTCCACACCCCTTTCAGAGACCACAACCTTATCGTGCTATCCTTGGGGTTTCAGGAGGGATTCCTGCTCTGGATGGAGAATGACAATGCAGTTGAACTTCACTGATAGAGGCGAAGGTGAATCATCAACGCCTAACAAAGAGAGGAGTTCTCTCTTCGTGGCACTCGTGGTCATAGCCTCTGAAGAAGATGATTCATAACACTGGAAATACCAATATCTTTTTATTGGAGAAATACGCTTTTATAACCTCATATTGGAAATTAACACACTGTGGACATTTCATCATCTCAGGTTTCCAAATTGCATCCAGCAGACTTAAAACAGATTTTCCTTTTTTTCAGAAAGCGGAGGCCATCACTCTCAATTTATGGCTAATGGGGTTTCTTCCTTTTAAATAACAAATTCTCAAGGATGACACGCAAATCAGTCACAAAACATATCTTCAAATGCTTTTTGAACAGCGTATGCAAACAAGAAATGATGGCATCCCAACTACTGACATTTTAGAGTGAACAACAGAAGTCTGACAAAGAGAAAGGGCTCAGCTTCTGCTCCCTTCACTTGTGTCATGCAGTTCCTTGTTTCACTCAACACAAGAAAAAGCAGCAGACTCACGCTTCCCAAGTCAAACTGCCGTCCTTCTCAGGAGCAGCACACTGGTGGTTTGACACAGTGAGCCAGCACAGCCTAGAGATTAAACATATGTGTGACCAGACTGAGGCCACAGTCTAAGGCCCCAGATAAAATCAACTTCTTCAAACACCATTTTCAGTCTGCATCTTCAGAAACCAAGACTATTTTGATGCTATCCTGAACAGTTCAAGATAACTCTTTGAAGGTTACTTTTGTACACTTTCCTGCTAAGCAAAACACTAATGTTCCCTGTGATGGCAGAGACTGCTTGATTCAAGAGGCCAAGCATCCATCCTCCTGTATTTTCTCAAACAAATGTAAGAGCTGCTTATTTGATAGGGTCTTTAAAATAGACATCATTTAAGAGCAACACAGTCACTTCTTTCTACCACGTAAGTGGTTAAAAAGAAAGTAAGTGATTTAATCTTGAAGAGAACAAGTACTAAAGAGTTACTTCCAAGTTGCTTGCTGTATCTGCTTAGTACCACCAAAAACAATGACTGGTTGGTATTATTTGGAAGGACCTCTGATAAAACAATGCAAGTAAGTACTTTACTACACAAAAACGCAAACAAACACAACAACAAAAACCAGCTCCTCCTTCTGAAGTACACTTACCCTTTCCTCTTTCAGTCAATACCTCTAAGAGTAGTGTTACCACCCTTATGTTCTGGAAAAAGTTACTCTAAAGTGTAACTCTGAAGATTTGGCATTTCTTAATTTTAAGCAAAGACTGAAATTCAAATACTGCAAAAATAGGATTATTGCTGCATGCTTTTATTCACATATGTATTTTCCATTTTCTTGCATGAAGCAAAAATGCACCACTTAAACAAAGATAACCACATGAGCAGGACACACTGATTTCAGAGGCATAACTTTCTATTTGCAATAGGATATAGAAACAATAAGGATACTGGGCCAAATCACTCCTTCCTGTGGGAAAACCCATGGCAGAAAGCCTTCAGGCAAGAGAATACTGAGAGGTTTCTCTTGCAGCTTTTTTTTTTTTTTTTAGTAAATGCATCACTGAGGATGAGGAAATGTTTTTTTCCACAGCACCTATGAGATCCCAGGAATCAGACAAGCAGTGATCAGCAGGGATGCCCTGTGGCCCTGCCCTCAGGACTCTAAACACCCCAGCTCGGAGGTCACACCAATGGAGCCTCCTTCTTCCCTTTCCCCAAAAGAGAACAAAGACCTCCAGGAAAGAGAGACAAACAGGAAAGAGGCTGGCAAACAGCATGGCCTCAGGTTGCATTCAACATCTGAGCAAAGCCTCTAGGAAACAGGGAACTGGTCACAAGCATTCAAGTCATCTATTCTGAAGACCCTCCCCCAGCATCACAGTCACCCTCTCTTACGAAAGCAGAGGGCATACATGTGAGGGGCAGTGAACAAAACAAAATCCCAACAGCCTTCTATCCATGGCCACAGAAAGGGACCCGGCTCCCTCCACTTGATGTTGTTTCCAAAGCCACGAAACTGGGCAGCTGCAATCCCACACAGAAGGCTGTGGGGCCTTCAGCTCCTCCTTGTGCTGGAGGCCCACCCCGATGCCGCACATAACGGGAGCGCCGCTGAGAAATAGCGGGCTGAAAAAAACTAGTAATGAAAAAAGCCTTGTTGCTTCCCATTCAGTCTGCACAGGAAGACACTTGCTAGACCTATTTCCTCCTCTGGGATAAAGTGCGACTCCACTGTGTGCTAAAGCTGAGTCCATCAGCAGCTACTTCCCCCCTCTGCTTATGTGTATTTATTTATATTTATTTTTTTTCTTTAAAGACCACTCTCAACTGTTACAGCTGTTTCTCCTTCTGGGGACGAGCATCACAGATGAAGCAAAAAGGAGAACGCAGGCCAGCACGGGCCACAGGGGAAGGAAGAAGAAAGGAGAAGAGATGATGAGCCTTCAGAGTCACGGTCACTTGACTTGCCATTGAGAGGTGGCTGCACTAACAGGGAGCTGGTATGAGTCCCTGCTCTGGTTTGCTCCCCTGTCTCTGCACAGGAGCCCTCCCTTTGGAATAGGTAGGAAGAAACACACAATACAGGCAAGGAGGGTGAAAACCTGGTGTGTAGCACAAAGCTGCTCATTGTTCTGCCTTAAAAAAATGTTCACATCAATGTTAAATTGGAAGCCATGCACTAATTGGGCAAGGGAAAGATTAACACTCTCAGCCAAATACTTTTATTGGTTTCATTAAACATGCCATAGTACGCAGCACAGAACACGGTGGGAGGAGCAGAAACAGGGGAAACAAATGATGGCTTTAGGAACGCACCCCTCACACACATGCATTTCAAACCACATTTTCCTGTGAGGCCCAAACAGGAATCCTGAGCCTTCATCATCATTTCCATCTTAGCAACACTATTATCTTACTCAAGGCTTTCCCACTGATTTTTTTTGTTCTTGTTTTTTATTTATTTTTTTGTCTTCTTAGTGGTAGAAAAAACTATCCAAGGATCATTTAAATGAAGGCCAGACCTTCCTAGTATACAAATTTAGACACGAACAGGACTTCAAAGAGAGAGACTGCATTTGAATAAACAAAAGTTTACGGTTTACCCTTGAGATTATAATACCTAAGAATCACTACACCACTTTCAGAAAGGTATCTGATGATACTTGTACTTGTAGTCTTGTACTGAGCTCCCATCAGAGGAGATTTCCTTCCCGGAGCACACAGAGACTCTCCCAAGCACAAAAGCTCACTCCCACCCCAAGAGATGTGCACAGCCACCCAAACTACTTTTTGAATGTGATTTGGCTTCAAAGCTGGCAGGAAGGAAAGAGGATGAAAATGCGTTGTGTGGGAAGAAAAAGGGGTTAATACTATTGAAAGCCACTGCCTCAAGGCAAAGGAAAACCAAAAGAAAAAAGTCTTCCCAACTGACCTTTTTAATATCAACTGTGCCCTTGCTACTGAAGTGTTGGTGCTGACTCGGCACCCCAGCGGTAGAGAAATATACTGGCAGCATCACCTCACTGTCACCACTGCTGGAGCACCAGTACAGAGCAGCCTACGGGGAAAGGAAGACAAGCATAAAAAAAAACAGTGGCATGGGAATAGCTGGTGGTCACTTATTCGCTTAGTATTCAGAACAAGACAGGCACTAAGGATATTACCCCAAAGCTTTTGAACTTGTACCTCTAACTAAAATTTTCCTCTGGGGTTAAAAAATAAAGAGCAAACAACCATATAAAACCCAACAACAAACGAAACCTCAAAGACACCAAACCAAAGGAGCAACACCTCAGGACACGCGCTCTCTGGGCACTAAAAGACAGACCGCCCATCTTGCTATGATCTCTTGGGGTTCTTACTGATACAGCTGTTTTACCCGTGTTAGCATGTGTGGAATACTTTATTCTGTAAAAGAACTCTACAGATCCACCACATCCATGTGCCTGTTCTAATTTAACACACACCGACAGATAAGCACAGACACTGAATAAACAAGTGAAGCACACGCTCACCACCATGCCTTAAAGCAGGGCTGGGGAGCACCACCTGTTTTAGGGGCAGGGCAAATAAGAGCAAAAAGACCTCCACATTTATGGATTATTTTGTACACTGTTGCTACCACGCCTAACAGCCTAAATTTTGAATATTCAAAGATGTTTACTTCTTCAGTTTCATTCCCTTGCACACATGACGAGATATGTGGGTGCATTCGGTTTTTCTCTAAGTTTTGAAATCTGCATTCCCATGATCTATGGACCATTAGCGGTCCTCAGGACTTTGGCTTGGATGACCAAAAGCATCCCTCCATGAAACATACCGGAATTTGAACTTTGCTACTGCCTTAAGCAAACTACAACTCTGAATCACCATGATGCCCTGGTACGATGCTGATAAGTCACAGGGAAAATGAGGAAGCTGTACTAATGTAACACTGAGACACTGTGCTGGAAAAGCAGGGGCTTCCTGGATGGAATTTTCCTGCATTGTTCAATGGGTTTAAAGCAACACAAGGAGAAAACAGGCAGCGTTTATATAAGATGCATTCATACCTGTCTTCTTGGCCCTGCAGTTTGCTAACTTGAAGAGCAAGCACACTCCCATCTGTTCCTGCATGCAGTGGGGACGGCACGACACGCAGCAGCCTGTGGTCTTGCTAGGCTAGAAAGGAGAAGCAAAGCACACACTGCTGCACTGCCGAGAGCGAAACCAAAATCTGACAGCCTCATCCCCTGATGGGGCAGCTTTATTCTCTGCCACCATGCTTTGCGCATTTGAGGGTCTGGTCCAAGCCCACACTGAATTCCTGCTCAGCATCACTGCGCCCAGGATGGCAACATCACACAACTGACTAGCTCCTGATGAATTTTGAGATTTTCTAATGCCTTATTCCTCTTTCCTAGTATCAAAGATCTATCTAAAAGCTGTTCCTCATCCTCATCCTTTCTATCAGCTTGTGGGTTAGCACCTGGCCCTCCAGGAAGCCTTTGTCACCAAACTGCAGTCAGCCTCAAGAACGTGTTCAGACAAAAAGGAATACTGAGATTTCAAGACAGTTTAACGAACCTGGGGCCACAAGAGCTGATTTCAGACACATGCAAAAAAAAAGAAGTCGGGAAAACAGCAAAGCAAAAGCCAGCAGTTGTAATGACAGATCCCTCCACCCTCTCCACGTACAAACTCCCTTCCATCCTCATCTTGCCAGCTCCCCATGCAGCCATCAGGGTGCAGGAGGACACTGGGGAGGCTGTCCAGCCCCCCCAGCTCACTGTGGCAAAGGAAGCAAGTTGGACAAGACAGACCTTTGGCGTTACCCAGTGTGCCCTGCCCCTGCTCCCTCCCCGCGTGCTGAGGAGGGACACAAAAGCAATACTGTCTGTCCTTATAAGCTCTGCTTTGCATGTGTTCGGCAAGCTAGGACAGCTGTGTGGACGGCTCGCAGAGTTCCAGGAAGTTGATGTGTTTCTTGGCTTTGACTCCAGTTTATTTGCCTTAGATGAAGTGGCGACCCAAGAAAATCTCTCTGCATCCCCCTGGGCTGGCAGACTACGGGACGGCGGCATGCCTCAAGACAGGGCGCGGGGTCTCTCCCCAGTCAGATGGGCCTTCCCCAGCCTGACTGCCGAGACTCTCGCTTGGGCTGGGGCTGGCCCACATCCCGCTGTGTGAGGAGACACCGTGGGACATGGTGCAGGACAGCCTGGGAGTCTGGGACCACCTTCCTCAGAGCTAGGGGCTGCAGAGCCCAGCCCTGAAGGCTCCCTGCTGAGGTGGGAGGTGGGCCTGAGCCCCCCCCTGCAGCCCTCAGGGAAGCAAAACCTCGCTGCTGCTGCTGCCTCGGAGGGGCAAGGGACGTAAAGGGAGGAAACAATCTGAAATGTAACAAGTAGAAAGCCCTGTGGTTTCTTTCAGTTTTCTGCCTTGTGCCGAAGGGTAGAATCACAAACCCAGTGAATTCAATACCTTGAAGAAGAAAAAAAAAAAAGGAAGCTATCCATTGATGTGCCATCACCTAGATGGCTAAGCAAGCGAGCACTGTGCTGAGGTAACAGGGTGCTTGTTCCAGAGCCTGAGGGGTGAGCTAGACAAATTGCACTTGGGAGAACCAGATGGAAAACATTTCAGTGCAAGAGACAAGAAAAGCCACTTCCTCTCCAGCCAAGGCAAGCTGCAGTGCCCTTCAGCTCTGGAGAAGAAAAGGCTGCAGGATGCAGTGTGGGTGAAGTGGGACGCTTGGTTCTGCTGGGAGATGCTGGCATCCCCAGCAATATACAGCCTGTCTGAACCACGGGATATCTTGTCCTTTTAAGGTGGGCCAAGAGCAAGCATCTGTGCAGCAGCAGCACAGCTCGAGCCTGCAATCAATAGCCCCCGGTGTCACTTAAAAAACAGGGGCTTCTGTGCCTTACCAACTGGCCGTGCAGATGCCCAGGCACCCGCCCGGTGGGGAGACAATCAGTCTGGTTGTTCCTCCTCGCGGCTTTGTGGAAACAAGAAGGAACAGCAGCAGCGAGAGGAAGAAAAGCCACGAAGCTATGTGGCCATGCCGCTCGCTGGCAATCGGTGCCTGCAGCTGTTGGGTCAGGCAGGAGGGGGGCCTGCAACCCCATAGCTTGGCCCAGGGCAGCCCCAGACCCAAGGATGCAGGCAAAGGTCCCAGGCAAATCTCTGGAGGATGGGGCGGGAGAAACGAGCAAGCATTTTGCTGCCTCATGCTTGTTTTTCACACATAGCTGGAGCTGCATGTGTGCAGCAGGACAGGTTTGGAAGGGATTACTGAGAGGCGGGATGACTCACGCAGGGGAAGACAGAAAATCTCCTGTGCTAGTACCCTGCATCTTGCGTGGCGTGCTGCTTGTGATCCTCTTCCTCCAGGGGTGCATTTAAAGAGGGGCTTCACCCACCAAAGGGGACAGTGCTGGTTTGCACCCTGCGGAGCCCCAGATGAGTGCATCCTTTGCAGGTGATGGCAGTGTGCTCTGTGCAGCACCTTTTACCAGGCAGCATGCCAAAGCACTCCACATCTCACAGGGTAGTGCAGCAATGCTATGTGCAACGTGAGAAAAGAGACAGAAATTACAGTGATTCAAACTCATTTCCTGGCGATGGTGGTGTCAATCATTATGACCTCATCGCAAGCCTTGTGAAAATCTGATGGTATTACACTACTGCACAAGCATCTCCAACTTATTTTCAGTGAAAGTTCTAGTTTTCCAGGTTGTGTAGAAAGGATAGAAACTACAGATGCTCAACAAAACACAAAAAACAAATTAAGGTAAATGTTGTAATATTTTAAAGCCTCAAGCTCTTAAGGATAATCATGACCTCAGACGCTCAACCTGTAACTTCTTATCACATGGCAATACCAACACAGAGCAACCCTTCTTTACAAAACAGCATATTTAAACCCAGGAACACACGTCCTCCAAAACCAAAATGGCTTTTTTTTTTTAAGAGGGAAAAAAGATGGCAACATCTTGACACGTCTCTAACATTTAAAAGCCAACGCAGCTGTACTCTAGTGCTACTTAAAGATGAGAGCCTCCACCAAATTACCAAACTCATTTTAAGCAGAAAGGGATTCAACATGCAAATGTTTTGCAGGGAGAATGATTCAAGAGTCTGCAGCTTTCCTCGCTGCTCTTTTCCAGGGAGCATGACTTGCTGACAGGATTAACTACTGCCAGGCTCACGAAGCTGGGAGACAGCTGCCACATGGCAGCCATTTATTACAAAGCTCCACTCCTCTAAAGTTAGGAAAGAGGCAGACTATTTCATCTGTGTTATCAGCAGGGTTCCTCTGCTCCACAGGCATTGGAGACCAGGCTTCTTCTAAACAAACACCTCCTTTTCTGCTCCACCTTGTTAACATCCTTATCTTCCCGTCTTCTGTTTCTGGTCAGCACAGGAACTATTCCCTCTATCACACTCTCCAAACAAATAAACAATACATTTATAAGTCAATTTAAAATGTTCAGAAACACAAACACTGAAAGAGATTTTTAGAGAGTTTTAGCTTGATATTTTAGGAGGGGGAACCGCATGTCACAGGGAGGAAAGAGAGAAGTGCTGGAGCGAAGGGATTCTGAAATATTCTGTGCAGTTCTCACTGTTCTGTCCACCTGAGAAAGCATTTTTAATGTCAACCTCCAGTACAACATCCAAAGCAGCTACACTGCCTTCTGTGAGCGAGATAACCTGCAGCGCTGCTTGTATCTCCACACCAGGCAGACCACACACAGACCCACAAGCCAAAGCCACACTCCTGCCCTGCACCGCGCAAGGCACAACAGGCTTCAAGTCAACCACCTCCTACAGTCTGTTAATGACCAGAAACAGCACCACCGATGTCATCACGTGATATTAAATTTAGATGACCATCAATTGCCATTCTCCCATCATTCTGAACCAGAACTAAAAGATACAAGCTAGCTGTGTTTTACCTGGAGCGTTCTAATCAGATATTTGCCATAGGTGCCAGAGTACCACAGATCTCTCGAATTGGGGTTTATCACTTCCTCGTGGTGAAGGAAGAACCCAGCCTTGAGAAAAATGTCTCTCCCCCACTGCTGATGAACACGCTGCTGCAGCCTTGTGAGCACTCGCAGCACCTTACAGCAGCTGGGCAGGCAGCCTTGCTTCAGCATTGTTTGGAAAGCTCTGCATTCTGAAAGTCAGTGTTTGTTTTTTGTTTGTGTTAGGTAAATTAATTACAGTGGTAGATTGCACTGGCAAGCAGGCAAAGCATCTCCAAGCTGAGACCCACACAGGAGAGCCACCAGGGAAATTTTAAACAACAATGCTACTTGTCAATAGTACTCTCCAGTATGAGTTTTCTTTCTATTTTGAAGTAAATACACCGAAACTAACCTGTGGGAGGTGTTTCCTGCACACTGACAAAACGAAACAGCATCTCTTAATTTTCATAGACTGCAACACACATGCTAAAAAAGAGCACAGGAATCCAGTTCTGCAATTTCTTTCCTTTACCAGATGAGCAGCAGCTTCCTCAGAAAAGACCTCTCTCCATCTGACCTGAAGAAGATGCATTCTAAACCAAGAATTGCCTACACTCACACAAACACAAATCCCCTTCATCCACAACCATATCCAGCTGCTGATCTTCTACGTTCCTTGCCACATAGTTTTTGCTCTGGGACTTTAAAAGCCTAGGAGGCATTTCAAAAGGATTTTACAAAGTACACAGGCCCGGCCTTGCAAAAGCTCATGAGGAATCCACGGAGGTCATCACGGAGCTTAGACAGTCTGCAAACAGCATAATCCACGTGCCGGTGGGGTGAGGAATGCCCACAGTCGGGTGGATGGCCCTGAAGACTTCTGAAGCAGTGGGCTCCTCCAACAATGCAGTAAACCATGAGGAAATGCCTGCTGATCTTCAAAGCTCGTCAGCGGGAACAGTCTTAAGTTCCCTGAACGGGAGCATTCTGGTGGCAAGGCCACAATCCTCTTACACGCTCAGAGAAAAACAAAAAAACACAGTAAACGAACAAACATCCACTAACGTTAATAACTGCAAATACTGGCAAGACTGACCCTCTACTCTGCAATGAGCCTCCAGATCCATCCAGCAAAGTTTTGAAGCTCCTCAGCACAACAGCCACAGGGATTAGGCAAGCAGCTTACAGCCTCTGCAGCTTTCTTTTTTTCTATTATGGGCAGTCCTACCCACATGCAGGCTCCTGGAATGCAATTCTCAGTTGTTCAGACAAAGGGAGATGCTGCAGCCTGTAGGTGTAAAAGGTACCCACTGTAACTCTGTCAAGACCACTGCAGCGCACGGCCCCATCGGCAGAATTTTAGGCGCAGCTGTCTAGCAGGCTGTACAAGTCACTATGAGTAAGGGGGAGTCTGGACACCTGCACACCGCAAAGAATTGCAGGAAGTTTATTTCAGGAAAGCGGAGGGAAAAAAAAAAGAAAACAGACCAAATTGTGAACAGGTTTCTTCAGTAAGTGAAGTTTCAAGTTGCTGTTCCTCCAGCCAAAAATGTCTGCTGCTGGTCCAAAACCATCCTCCTCTTCCAAAGAAACAGTTCCGCTACTTCACACATTGCCATCAAACAGATGATACGGACAATTATTTCCACAACTCACGTATGAAAAGGGCAGTTCATTTCCTTCTGCTCAATCTCTCTGACAGATAATATCGCACACCCCAAAACATTAATCTGAAACAAAGTAGTACAGACTATGAAAAGTTCAACTCGACTGTGCAGTAGTTGCAAACGTTAACCACAAAGCAAAACACAGAATCATAGACTATCCCAAGTTGGAAAGGACCCATAAGGATTACCGAGTCCAACTCCTGGCAAACTCCAGAACAACTGAGCACACACACACACAGAACAGATCAAGTGACCTGTGCATCCACTCACAGCCATCTCAACTTCTGCAGCAGGATAGCAAGAGTTTGCTAAGAGGAACCTTGGCTAATCTCTTTCAGATAAGCACACACAGCAAAGCAACATTAAAGGATCATAGTAGGACTCGTGACACTGAAATTCATACTTATTTTCATGAGGGATGTTCCCATGTGAACATCTTCTCAGTCATATATATACATACACACCCACACAGCCACTCTCTTTTAATTGCAAGAATGAAATCACCTTGCTTTACAGTTTTAAGCCAATCCATACTGTGCCAATATGTTGCAGCAAAAGTAAGGCCTCCTATTTCTTTCCAGGTAAATTACAACCAATATAAAGAGTACAATAACACTGCTTGATAGAGCAGATTCTCAGCTACAAAACACTGTGTTTCAACACAGTCACCAGCATTACCACTGCATTTTCACCAGTGATGAACAAGACCCTGCATGCTACACTTGTAAACATCTGCACCAGCGGAGGTGACTAACTGTCTCTGCCACCACTGCTGAAACGCACCACTCACTGCCTCACTGTGCTCACTTCCACTGTTTGGTTTCCATCAACATTCAGCAAACATCAATGATTGTCAATGGGTGCCATTTTTTCCACATGAAGGAATTCAATGACGCACCTTTGCTTCATATGCACTTCCATGTCAGACGTCATATTGTCAGACTGCCCCTCTGCTGCCATCTGTCACACAGCAACAACATGTAATGGAATATTGGTGGGAAGGTTCAGCCTCTACTGCCACAGCACCAACATCCACCTCTGACACTGTGGGCCTACATCATAAAATAGGAGGCGTTACTTGTTGAGCAGCCCTTGTGTCCTCTTGCACTAATTCTGTCGAGGCCACTTAGGATCTATTCCATCCACAAGAGGTGAACAATACCAACAGAATTTTAAGAGAGACACAAAAGAAGAAACAATCATCAGATGTGGTTTTCTGAATAGGATACAACTCTTTAAAGGCACAAAATGTATTTCTACCCAAAGTCCCTCCAAACTTCATACATAATGGATGTTAATTATGAGCAAAAGTAAAAGACAAAGAACATCTCAATGGCAGAAAATCTCAATTCATACTTTCCCCTCAGATACTAAATTGCAGGAGCTGTTTTTCTTCTCCAGTTCAGACATTATTGCTTTGCACGAAGTTTCATAAGCATTCAGGAGCTCAAATATATTATATATAAAGAGGTACAGGGGAAGAATTCAAGGAATTAGTAGCAGTCTCACCTGTGGAGAAGATAAGTGTGTATTTTAATGAGTTTAAACAAGAAACTAAAGAAGAAACCAAACAAAACCACCAGCTAAATAAATAATTTTTCACTGTAAGGTGAAAAACGTTTCTCAGCCTACCCACTCATTTCACACATGGTAATGTGGAAGTATAATTCTACCAAAAACTAGAAGACAGTCACCAGATTTGTTTCACTTGTTCGTTCATCTGAACTTCAAAGAGGATTTTTGAAGCTGGAAGATTTTGCCAGCCCAACTTACTGAAAGCTGAAGACAGAAAGGGGGCCCTCCCTCATCTGTTAGGGTCTTGCACGACACAGAGGCTATGGAGGTAGACACTCTTTTAAACAGAAGGAGCAGCAACATGTTCAGCATATTTCACAGTGAACTAAAAACATTATTCAATACAGATTTGACATTAAAAAATATGGAAGCTGACAAGTTCAGAGGTTCCTCAGTAAATACGCCCCTATAAAACTTCTTAAACGTGCTAAAACAGGGATAATTTCTGAAATAGCAAGGTCTTTAAAGTAAGCAAGCTCCCACAAGGGTTCAGTAGTTGGGAGGGTTATCAGACCTCTGGGGGAAGTCAGGGGCTCCATCTTGGCAGTGTTTCATCCCTTCATATACCCAGGAGACTGATTACTCCATGATAAGCAATTAGGAACCCCGGGGAAGACAGTTAACTGTCCTACCAAAACAAAAAGGCTGCACAAATGTAAGTCTCACTGGATTAAAGAAACACTCTCTGAAGAACAGCAAATTTGTGTTTGCTCCTTTCTACTGGAACTAGCAAAGACTAAACTTTGCCTACATATGGCACACAAAGATCTCAGAAATCCCAAATTTGAGCACGTACTTGCTGCTAAATTGGTAACAAATGCTCTGAAGCATTTTCTTTTCCCAAGACACCAGTGCTGTGATGCAGGAAAAAGGGAGGAGGGATGGAGGGGAGGAATACAGTAAATAGTGATTAGAAGACTTGAAATAGTAATCTCACTCAGTTAAATTTGTTTTCCTCATTGTTAAAACTGTCCCCTGTCAAGGATAAGCTGCCAAAAGACGGACCTGGAAGGGCTGTGGGAGGTTCCTGCTTGCAGTAAGGCACCTATGTGTATCACCATCCTGCCCACGTTAAACATTTATCTCCAGCAAAGCCGAGGGCTGAATTCACCTTTTGCCTGCCAGCTGATGTAGAAGCTCCAGCACACACCACCACTGGCAGTGACAGTGTAGGTTCTGACTTACGTCAGGCACAATAAATTTCAAAGTACTTTGACAGCTTAAAATATGAAGGAATGCTTTTCAATAAGACGACCCCCTGTTCGTTTCTGCCCTTTTATCTTTTCTTAACAGTTTGCCATCCAGTGATAGGAGGGAACCCCAGCTGCATAGCCTGAGCTTTTATCTTCTGCTGACCATGCAACAACACAAAGCTCAGCACTGGATTTCCTGCTGCTTGCCTAAAGGGGCTGTTCAGCTTGTTTAAATATTACTTGCCTTGAGAGCCTTGGAGTTGTGCCCAAGCGCTGTACTGTATCTTCCCAGCATCCATTTCAGCATGTACTTTAAAGGTCTTTAGGTTCGATGTACTATGCTCTCCCTTGCGACAGGAGGAGCCTGATGCCTCCAGGAAAAAAAGAAAACCCACACAACTCCTCCCTCTCCCCCCTGTTAATCCCCACGCCTCATTCTGTTACACAGCGAACAGAAGTCCCTCTTCATCCCAAAAGCATGCAAACATATTTAGTTCAGTAAACTGAACCAATTACAACCAAGGCAAAGACATTCCGGCATGAAAGTCGGCAGCTAGAAGAAATCAGATGCCATGTATCACTTACGGCAAGCTATCAGAGCCCTGTAAGCAAACAGCCGACAAGATACAGGACCAAAAGAGGACTTTTAAGGCAAGCTGTGGCATGGTAGCCTCCTGTCACGTCGAGTTCAGGAAGTCTCCACAGTGGATTTTAGAAAATAAGAATCATCGGATGGGGCCTCCTCAGAATTTGTGAACACAAAACTGTGTTGCTTTCTTTCCTACTTCAGAGCGGGGATGCAAATAAACTGCAGCTTTTACAAAAGCAAGAAAGAATCAGTCTGTGCAGACTCTTCCAAAGCCCCTCAGGTTCACAATTACCATGCCACAGAGAGCCTGAGCTCTGCTACAAGGTCAGCAGCAAGATAACCTTGGCAGAACAAGAAGCCCTGTGCCAGCCAGCCTGGCGGAGCATGAGGTGGCTCCCATGCGGCCCAGCAGGCCTTGCTGCTCTCCAGCCTGTCCCAGGGGAAAAGGACGGCAGGCAAACCCAGGCTAAAATCAACTCGTGGAACCTGGGGACACAGACATGCTAATAAGGAAAACTTCAGCCAATGCTGACTGCCAGAACTGTCCTGGAAGAAGATGCCTCTCACACCCCATCTCACTGCTGAGATGCAGTGATATACATCCCCCCACAAGCTGATTTAGAACTATAGCGGCAAGGAATCTCAAGGCTAGATGTGGAAAACAGTTTTTAATCCATTCTGGTTTGCCTCAGTCTGCAGAGCACAGACTGATTTAACCTGATGTAAGCCACGGCTGTCATTCAAAAGGACAGACAGCCAGTCCTCGCTTAACCCCTCAGCTCCCACTGTACCCTTCTCCCTCATGCCTAGCAGTGATCTGGGATTGTGGAATCGGTCATGGATTTGTGGTGTGTTTGTTTTTTGTCTTTCTCTATACGTGCACGCAAACATTTCACCAGCAGCCTTCAAACAGGGTAGCTGAAGCATCGTCAAATTACACCCTCTATTTGAGTGCGGGATGAGAGACCTGAGCAAGAATGTTGTCTGTAACTCTATTCCTGCGGTGCTGCAGTACCAGGGAAAGACGAAAAGATGTCGTGGAACAAACTCTCAGCCAGTTCCATCTGCAGAGTCCCTCCTCCCGCTTCCCCTCGCTCCCTTCCCTCCAGTTCAGGTCTAGTTTGCAGTCCTTCTGTCATAGAGAACATCTCTTACCATTTAAAATTCTACCTGAAGTTCAGCTCTCCAGTTTACCCCAGGAAAATAAGTTCACCATAAAACATACTACCACAGTTAAAATGTCCGCACTGCATCTCTTCCATGGCATCCCTGGAAGAGGGGAACAAGAGAGCAAGAGCAGTCCCAGGCGGTCTGTCAGTCATTTTACTGCTTGTCTATCCAATCTCTCCCAGATCAAGGACTGGGTGTACCTTTTGTGCAGCACTAAGCACAAAGCAAACAAAAGTCCAGAATATCTCCACCCTCAGCCTCCCTCAGAGTTCTCAGGGCTGATTTAAACTGCATTTTCCACATTTTTGTTTGTTCACAAGCAGCTGTAAATGACCCTGTCCCCATGCACAAAGTTATCCCCCCAAAAAACAACTCATGCTTCGTTAAGCTACATCAGTAACAATGCCGGAACAGTCTGCCACCATGTGCCACTACGTGTCTCAAACAGAGCTACAGAATGGTAAGCAGGGCAAACCGCTCACCTGGAGTTGTCAAGTACTTTAGAAAAAATATTTACAAACCTTGGAGCCTTGGACTTAACCTGCAGCTCAGTGGGAATGACACACATGCTCCCGCACTGGCAGCTGACCGCCTCCAGAGAGTGGCCTTTACTGCACAGTGCATCACCTTAAGGAGACGGAATGGGACAGAAGTGGAGAAAAGAAACCAAAGCTGCACGGAGCAAGGACATGCTGCCTGGCTGCGTGTCCTCAGGCGCTGGTAGCTCACATTGCTTGCACCATCTGATCGCTCAAAGCTAAACATGGAATGTAGGTAGCAAGTCATAACGCTGTGCAGGGCTGGAGACGTGACTATCAGCTGTTTCTGCATTATAATTACTGCACTGAGGTACAGCAGGACCAAACGTTTGCCTGTGCAGATTTCTGCACTGCTTTAATTCATTAAAAATAACAATGAAGGCTGCATATCACTTACAGATTCAAGATCATCGTCACTTTTCT
This sequence comes from Pavo muticus, assembly GCA_016647715.1. Taxonomy (NCBI): domain Eukaryota; kingdom Metazoa; phylum Chordata; class Aves; order Galliformes; family Phasianidae; genus Pavo; species Pavo muticus. The sequence continues at coordinate 3,374,717 of JACDJE010000017.1, forward strand.
GCAGGCCTGGAATTCTCTGTTTAAGTTCTCAGTCATCCAGACAAGAGGAGCGACCAGCATTATTTTGCTTTATTCAAAACAGCATTAAGAAATCAGATTTCACACGGCTGTGATCTGTCTCTCCTCCCCAAGACAGACAGAAAGAAGTTTTAAAGACAAATACACTGAAGCAGCACTCCTGAACCATCATGTCCTGCCTTTCGAAGCAGGAGTTGGTCATGTAGCAGGAGGGTTGGACTACATGATCTCCAGAAGTCCCTTCCAACCCCTCCAATTCTGTGATTCGGTGATTTTCCCTGCTGGCCACTTCTGCTCCTATGCTTTCTTTTATTTTTAAAGTTTCTGCTACTAGTAAAAATAAGAAAATCTCACTGTAATATCATCATTTCCTTGTGTTATCATATTCTCTGGTGAACGGATTAATTTGCAGTGATCCTGACCCTCGGCTCCCACTGGGCCTTAACCAATGCAAACGGTTTCCTTCAGTTCTTTCTTTCTCCATTTTATTTTTGTCCTAGCATGCATGAAGTACACAGGGCAGGGTTTTGCAACTCTGGGCTGAAAATGCAAATATCTTCACTGGTACAGCTGGAAGGGAAGGCTTAACTTTTAGGCAATTTGTTGCTGTACCACGTTCAGAATTAAGCCAAGCTCAAAACACACACGTCAGTGAGGAAATGATTTAAGCCAATGATTCAACACATCTTACTGTCCAGGCTTTGCCCTGCGCGCGAAGCTTAAGTTATAGGGAGCACAATCTGTCAGATAGTGACATTAATTTTAGTACAACACATCAGCAGAAAAACAAGAAGAATGGTACTAGAATAGACCAAGAACTTGCAGCAATATGCACACAAACCTATTATGTTACACAAAACAATACAGGCAGCACAAATCAAGATAGCACACTCTTTCCAAACGATTGCAGGCCAAGGGATGCTTCCAGGAGATTATTCTGGAGATACCTACAGCTTCCTGCTGGAGCGTGGACTCCCCCTACCCACCCCTACCCACCCCCACCCATCCCTTAACAGATACAAATGAAGGAACACATTAGCACTTTTCTAGATAAAGATGCATTCACAGCAGAATCCCTGTGAGGGCTGAATACAAAGGGATGCCCTCCCCCCCCAGACTTCAAAGTTGCCATTTTTTGCACGAGCAGCCATGCACCCGGATGTAAGGTGGTTATCAGGAAGGTGGCAGGAAGGGACCAGTGCAGCATGAGCCACAGCTGTGCTCTAGCAGGTCAGAGAAGCGTGCTGGTGGCCAGCAGACCAGAACTTCTGTTAGCACCAGCAGAACACCAGCTCTAAGAAACCACTTCCTATCCGATTCTCCCTCCTGATGGCTTGCTCCCTACTGTCATTCATAACAACCAGGCAACTGATCTCTAGCCATCCATCAGAATTGGCTAATACAATGTCACCCAGCCTACCGCATCAACAAAAACCACCAACGAATCAAGCTGGTGGTTAACTGCAAACTTTTGCTTTACTGACATTGCGGCATTGCGCCGAGGAGGGTTCTCTCTTTCCCATTCCACAGATGCTGCTCTCTCAGAAATCCACTCAGCACAACCTCAGATTTACAACTACAAACATCCTACACATCTGCTTCCACCTGGTGGATTACCAGAGATTGAGACTATAGCACTTTTCAAAACAATTGTGTAAACTCACCCTTGAAATTGGCAGCACGGTAATACTGTGGGCAGCACCAGAGGGGAGGAGCATTGGGTTTGGGGGGAAAGGGGAGCTTGTGAGAAAAGGAATACAAATCACTATTTAACTCCTTCTCAAATTCCATCTTTTCTCTCTTGGAAAGCAAACAATAAATGTGATTTTTCTTTTGTTTTGATGAGTTCCTCAAAACCAAAGAGAGCAAAGCTATTCAATATTGCTCCTTGGTGCTTAACACGAATGAATATCCTCAGCCAAATGTCTTGTCAAAGAACTTAGAAAACACTCTTTCCACAGTCTCTACTTCCATAACCAAGCAAAAAAAAAAGTTATTTTTTAAAGTGTATATTAAAAACACACCCTACACATACATACTGCACATAATCAAAGCAAAAAAATTATCCTGAAATGTTTTATTAATTGCCAGCTTTAACTTTAGAAACCTGGGGCTATTGTAACACTTCAGCAAAGAAAATGAAACAGGTCAGGGAGTGTCCTGAAATACTCTGTACTGCAAAACCTTTCAGACCTTGCTTCGAAAAATGTCCTTGCTATGGTACCTGTACACGCAGCTCTGCAGCACCTTCTAATTCCATTTTCATATGCATATTTTTGTAGTTACAGCACCGGTGGTATCTCATTCTCTGCACTTGCAGCCTATCAAGATCCACTCTGGAGCGCCAGCTGTGGCATGCTCCTTTCTGCTGCTGCAGTTTCCCCTGAATGGAAGAGAAGGTGAGCAGTGCTGCAGCCTTATTCTGTTCTCTCTTGCACTATGACTTCACTAAGATGCATGCGGGCCATTGCAAATCACACTCGAGGCCTCAATACAAACCAAGGCCTCAGTCTTGGGCTACTCAGGCCTCGGTCTACTTCTTCTGAGGAGACCCATTAACTTCCCCAGAAGCTTCAAACAGACACTGCCAAAGGGTCCCTGGGCAAGCTGCGGTCTGCAACAGAGGGCTACCGGGACCATGCACTACGTGTCCAAGTATTTATGAACTTCTGGGCCTTTGTTTTAATTTAAGAATCATAGAATGGCCTGGGTTGAAAAGGACCACAATGATCATCCAGTTTCAACCCCCCTGCTATGTGCAGGGTTGCCAACCACTAGACCAGGCTGCCCAGAGCCACATCCAGCCTTGCCCTGAATGCCTCCAGGGATGGGGCATCCGCAACCTCCTTGGGCAACCAGTTCCAGTGCGTCACCACCCTCTGAGTAAAAAACTTCCTCCTAATATTTAACCTAAGTCTCCCGTCTTAGTTTAAAACCATTCCCCCTTGTCCTGTCACTACTCACTCCCGTAAACAGCTGTTCCCCCTCCTGTTTATATGCTTCCTTCAAGTATTGGACGGCCACAATGAGGTCTCCCCAGAGTCTTCTCTTCTCCAAAGAGACCAGCTGAGTTTGGCAAGGTGTGCAAATCTTGCCAGACAGCTTTCAAGCTACCCTTACATGGAACAGAAGCACCAGCAAAGTTAAATACATCCAATGGAACAGCTTTTTTGTCTGACACCAGCAAACCCCTCATGCAGAAATTCTATACCTCTGTGTCACAGCGCTGGAGAAATATTTGGGCATTCACCACGTTGTTTGCTAGTGAAACAGCACACAGAAATACAGGTACACAAAGCTGCTAAACTGCTACATCAAGATGCGGGGCTACATTGACAACCCGAGCATTCACAGAGCTGATCCAGCTTACTCCAGTCTGGAGTCAGAGGGACAAGAGAATGCTTGGCTTTCATGGGATCATGTGCAGGCTTTTTCCCTCACACATACTGCAACAGACATCAAGAACAGAACATGCCAGAGTAAGCATTGCTGCTGACACCTCCGCCAGCTTATTCCATCAACCACTGTACCTGCAATCTCCCACCTCCTTCCCACATCTCAGCACTCCTGCAGTAGAACTCTGAGGACTAGAAAAAATCGTCAGACTCACCTCCCACCCCCCCGCATTTTTTTAGGGTAGTGTAGGTTTCTTTCTTCTTCTAATAAGAAAAGAGAGGACATGAAAAAGAATTCAAAACCTGAAGTTATTTTCCCTTAGTTGCACACTTAGAAATGGCTGAAGTTTGTTTTTATTATTAGTTTTATTACTTATTTTTCTTTCAACCAAAACAAACGTGGCCTGAAGCTAAACACCTGAAATGTGGTGTTCCAGCACAAGTGGTTAAAGCTTAGCAGAGCTGCACGCAAGTGAAAACAAGGCTTAGAATAAAGGTGCCCGGTGATCTCTGACTGAAATACCCGTGGCAGTCCAGCTTCTTGCTTGCAGAGGAACTTACCAGCATTACTGTCCCAGCTGGCTCCCTATGTGTACCTTGAAATTAGGAAGCTGACTAAGCTCCCTACAAACTGGTCTGGTCAGTCCCAGTCACCCCCATCCCAAACCAGTGAAAGCTGACAGCTTGACATCCTCTCAAAAGGTGAAATGAAGTCTCAAACCACAATGGTGGAACTGCCAGCAAATACTACAGATATCTTTCTCCTCTAGTCCAGTTGCTGTCCTAGCCCCTCATCCCAGAAGTCAAGAGAGATGTTCAGCACATTTTTGGATTTGCTGACTTTAAGCCCATCGGATAAACTCCATTCCTGGTTGTTCACAACTCAAAAAATGTTTGCTTGGAAAACAAAGCAGAAAAAAGCTGCACTTTTCTCACAATCACTCCATTCCAAGAGCCACAACTTTAGCACTTCCAGTTTCCCATCTCATTAAGCGCCTTGCAATACTTGTTTTTGTAATCATTTTCCATGCTGTCTACACAAAAAGCTATCTCAGAAGCCAGAAGAACTACATTCCTTACACATGGACCCTTTCCAGACTCATCCCAATACATTCTGTGCTTAAGGTCCTATACATTCATGAACACGGATCATTACAGGCCCAGCAGTTAATTCATTTTCAAGTTGTCCTAATTTTGAGGCTAAATGCTTTTTAAACTTCTCCGTCCCTGATGTCCCCATAACTCTTTAAGGAAGTTAGACTGCCTCCCAAATACTCTCAATTCACTGTTGCAACAATGGCACTTCAGCATCCTGACTTGCCCTCTGATAAGCCACTGATCCAGTTTGCATCTCCGTGCATACAGAGGGCAATTTGCATTACCTACTACATACGCAGCACCTTTTTTTCCAATAACTTCTGAGTGAGAAGCCACCTGTTTTCCAGCTTTTCCTTTTCAACTCCTTCCAGACAGGAATACCTCTTCCCGCTCTTTCCTCATCACCTTCATTCTGAAAGGTTACAGCTCATGGACCCCATGGTAGATGCCAAGGCCTTTGGTGAATCAACGAATGGCTGTTAGCTACAACATTAAGATTCAGACAAGATACAAAGCATAAACATTCTTCCAAATTAAAATCCAAATGCAAATTTTCTTCCCTTCTTCTTGAATGTCAGACAATAGAAATGCCAATAAAAGATGTCACAGCAAGAGAAGCCATCAGCCAGCTGTCCATGGTCTGATGACAAGTCCTTGGCAGGAGGGGCTGGAGACCCAGCCACCACCAGTGGGACATATGGAGCTTCTAAACTCCTGCCCCCCTCAGTCTCTCCACAAGATCTCGTCCTGCTGACTGGGCCCCATGTTCAGCTCGCTGTGTCCTTGCATCTCTTTGACACAATGAATAAATTACTGCTGAGCATCATTGGTGGCAGCCTGAATCCCCATGGACGGTGTATGCGACTTCTCTTTCTCCAGCTATATCACTACCATTCTGGGGCTCAACAGTGCAAACTCAGAGTTAGAACAAAAAGTAAACAAGTGGTCATTTCCTGAGGTCAAAGCGTACCTGCAAATGCAGGTTCACAATGCAATGCACAAATATTTATTTTCTCTGCGTACTTTTACATCCTCTATGTCTTGGAAAGCTTTGGTGTTGGATTTTTGTTTGTTTGTTTTTTGTTTTTTTTTAAAGGAAGAAAAAGAAAGAACAAAAAATCCCCAGTTCTTCCAGTTTCTGTACAGGGAGAAAATCCTCCAATACTCCCTTTGTGTGCTCAGGCCCCTGAAAGCTGCCAGAAACAGTTGAAGGATGGGGGATGAAGGAAGTTTTCCGTGATTAATCCTGCTTTCAAAAGGCTTTAGAAGTAACTGTGATCAAACACATGCAATGCATTGCTCAAATCAATATGAAAACTCAGAATGGAAACTATTTTAGAAATCACTACGGCTTTAGGTTTTCTATTTATTCACATTTTTGACAGTAAAGGATGAATGGGTTCCCATAGAATCAAATGGCTTTTCTAATTCAAGATACAATTCCACACAAACTGGTATCTTTACATCTTTCTTGTACATCTGTATCATAGACTCAGTGGTACAAACATGAGGACGCATACCTACAAGGTTCATAATCATACTTTTGCATCAAAATCTTTACTAAACAATCCGACAAAAGGATGCCTACTTTTAGTACATACAGTTCCACATCACTCAACTCATTTGCAACCTGTAGTACGGCTGTCATTTAGCTCTGGAGACAAAAGGAGACACGCTTCTCCCCCAGTAAGATGTAGTAAATCCATGGCAGTTAACACAAAACCCATCAGAGACACAAGAATCAGGCCTTTGGGATGGCACGCTACTGACTCCTGCGTGGTTAAGTCTGATGAGTTTGCTGAAGCACAGCTTTTAGCCAAGTGCTTTTTCATACTAACTCATCCACAGAGCAGAGACGATTAATCACCATTACTCACCTTCTGGCAACACCCACTCTAAGCTAGGCACCGTCCAGACACATCAGGAAGACAGTCCTCATCTGAAGGGTCTGTCATAAAAGGGAGCCTTTTCTGAGACCCGATCCCAACAGATACAGCTACCAGGATCCACCAGAACAAAGCTGCTCATAGGATACCTTAAACATGAACGCAATTATTTCAAAAAGTGATGAGACTTGTAGTAAATACACCAGCTGTACCTACGTTTCACTGCCTGCCAACCCCCACTGGAGTTACAGTACAAAAAATTCTTATGAAAGGATGTTGCTAAAGAAATACGGAGAATCTTCACAGGCTATCACAGCACTCAAAAGATCAGAGCCCATCACTTGGTTACAGTACATAGGAAAGTTGTTATTCTCTTCTTCTGCAGCATTAGTAACTTCTCAAACAAAGAAGCCTGATTGAGGCAGACAGTGAGGGGCTTATCAGCTTAGGAAATGGGAAGGATGGTCCAATTAACTGCCAGGCAGTCAGACATAATTCACTCTGACGAGGCCAATGAGAGACGAGTCAGAGAAATGCATGTCCTGTCCATTTACGTAACACCTAAACATTCCCCCACCGCACTCTTCGCTTCTGCGCTCTTCTCTTCTGCAAGCTAAATAAGGAGCAGGCCTCGAGGGGAAAACCTCCCTGTACCCATCCTGTACCCATTGGCAGCTAATTGGCACTCTGACTGAGAAACCATCTCAGAGGTATGAGAGGCATCACCACGCACTAAGCTGCTGGAGCCAGGCACTAAGAGCTGCGACCGGGCAGGGACAGAAAGCTCCATGCAAGGTTACCTGGGGTCCTCACCACCGCACTGTCACCTCACAGTCCAGGGAACGGGGAAAGAAGTAGAAAGCACAAAAAGGCAAACAAAACCTACCCCAGTCTAGGTTGACAGGCTTCATCTCCTTTTCCCAAACCACTTCAGAAAGAGTCAAAACAACGCTAAAGTCATTTCACAATGTTTAAAAAAAAAAGAAGAAAAAAGCTGAAGGCAATCCATATGTAACAGCTGATGAAGAAAGCTGCGAATCCAGCCTGAGAGCTGCTTCTCACATTCTCTGCTGCACTGAGTACACTGCTGGCACCAGGTGAGCAAAAGGAAGGCACAGAGAAAGAGGAAGGGGAGAAATTCTACGAAAGATGCTAGAATGAGAAGAGAAAGCTCTCAATGGATCGTACCTAGGAGGCAACAGGTATCTGAAACAGAGAGAAGGGAAAACGCCTCAAAGAGAGTCCCTGAGCCACTGATTCATAAACATGAGCCTCATATGACATTAATGACAAGAGCAGCATCTTTACTCTGCAACAACAGCACACGCACAGGACTCAACCCATCTTTTGATAACTTGTGTGTAATGCCCCTCATTTCTCAAAGGGCCAGACTTCAGGCTACCGTGATCCAAAACGTGCTTTATCTGCCATGGACAGGATGATTAAAAAAAGTCACTGGTGGGATACATTTATGTTACATATGGTGACATCCTATTTGCCAGCTGGTTACCAGGAGCAAAGGAATTCACGCGGTACCAGTGAAGTCGCCTTGCAGCAGGGTGTTATAGCAAGCACACACCAGGCTATATATGGTATGTTTACTGAAGGATTAGGCATAAACATGTTACAGAAGGACTGATGTCGTGCGCTGGACACCGAGCTCGCTGCTTGGAAAGCAGTCTGTCACATACCCTTCATGCTCCTGGCCATGGGTGCCAGTGTAACCTCTAGAAAACAGGAACAGGTTATGCTGCGAGTAATGATTAACTGCGGGGAGTATCAGCGCAGCCAGCTCCACCTGCCTGCACTCCCCATCTCATCTCTGCCTCTTCCGGTACTTCAAGGGACCGGCCGTCCACAAGGCAGCCAGGCAGAGGGCATGACGTGCAGCCAGGCGTATGCTGTGCTGTGCAGAGGGGATGATGGGCACAGACAAGTGCACCCGCTCCTTCTTCACAAACAGCTGGCAGCAGGCGAGCCAGCGCCGCAGCTCCCCGCCTGCCGGCGATGCAGCCGAGCCCGCACAGGCCTATTTCATAACAGGGGGGAGAAAAATCCTGAAAGGGCAGAGGGAGGAGGGTGGACTAAAGATGCCTTAAAGCGCAGCAGAAGGTTCGTATCTGGCTTCAGAGTCCTGCCTAACCTGTTCTATGGTATGTTCCGTTTAACTCTCGTTTTGTTGGTTTGCTTTTCTGTTGGCAGCCGGAGCCAAGCTGCAGCCCCTTCTCTGCTCCGACACCTTTCACACCCTGTCACGCTCCAGCACAAACAAACATCGGCCCACGGGAAGGGGATGTCAGAAAACGAAACGTTGAGCCCGACGCAGGCTGATCCTGGACACGTGGCTTCTTTCTGACAGGGAACAGGAGTGATCTGACCAACTCAGCGACACTGCCAGCCCACAGGTGCCAGCCCATCGCCTTCATCGCTACTCCTCTAGCACCTCAAAAATAAAAACTATGCAAACAATAAGGGGGCGGGGAAGCAAAGCAGAGAAAACCCCAAACCACATGCTCAGAAGACTGCATGCCCCGAAAATCTAACCAGAGCTGGTGCGGGGGCGGCAGCACCGGGACGCGTTCTCACCACTGCAGCAGATTTATGTCTTCATTGTGTGCAGTACCCACAGGGTTAATGGACAGCCCAAAGATCAGCCATCTACCTGCTAAGCAACACAGGCATCAACTCAAAGCTCTGCGGGGGGTTTGACATGGGCTGAACAGTTTCTGACCGATGGTAAGAACGTGGGCTTGCTCAGTAGCCATTTTAAGCAACAGATGCATTCATCATGGGAGCACAGTAACAAAAGAACCAGGGGCAAAAACATGGGGCAGAAACATGGACCCTTAAAAGCTCAGCAACACATGCATGGCTCGCAGCAGCAGCATGCGTGAAATGCACTGAAAGAAACCAACAAAGAAGAGAGATGATTAAACGACCTTCAGAGCACAGCAAATCCCTCAGAGCAATGAGTGCTGGGCACAAGAAATGTCCTGGTTTCCAGTCAGTTGTTTCATATGTTTTCCAGGGAGTTCTCGTGCTGTGGGAAAGATTTCTGCGTGCACTGAAAGTAAGCCTGCAACATCCCCTTCCACTCCCACAGCAAGTATGCAATCCATAAAAGATTAAAGTGCTGCAGACATATGCTTCGGCTAAGACTCTTCTTTTTTCTTCTTTTAATCATATCAACAGTTTAGCACTTGCTGCATTTTATCAAGCTATTTTGCCATCCCTTTTTAAGGCAGTAAGAGGCAAGAGGAAGAGATGGAGCGCAAGCGCGTGAGCCACGGGCAGCCTGTAACTCCAACACTGCTTTATAGATGTATTTACTACACGACTTGTCTTTGGGGGCTTTTCAGGCCAGGGCAGCCTTTGTCTCTGCACACTATGCACTTGCCAGCTCCTAATAAATGAGCAATCACACGGAGCACAGATCTGCATCCTTCCGTGGGGTCCACCAGGAAGCTGAGACATGGAGATATGCCTGAGAAATTCCCCACCAGTTACTGGAAACCCACTGGATCTATCACTTAGATCACACGAGCACCTAAAGTCTGCTGCAGCTCTTAACTGCGCTGCAGTCACATGAAAGAGAACAAGTTTCCTCCTCCCACCCGCGTCCCGTGGGTAACGTTACGTGGGCAGTGAATATATAGAGGAACACGGTGAGGGTGGGCTGTAAAGTTGTACATATTTCTTTTTGGTGAGGGGATTATTACCTTTCAGTCAAACCTGTCCAATGCTCAGAATGGGTATCCAAAAGAGGGTGAGGTGGGGAATCCTCATCTTCTGCACCCACAGCCTTCTTACAAATGGGTGCTACTAGTTTCCCCTGCGTATTAAATACAGTGGAGGAGCATGGAAAAGATTTCTACATAGTACAAGCTCCGAGGTAGTGGGGCTGCTTTGGAGGTGTTCTTATTTGTTGGAGGCACTCAGCAGGTAAGCAAGCAGAGAGCTGAGAAGAGGGCACTGTGCTTCTGAGGAGAAATGCCAGGCATTGTGACAAAGGCAGCAAGCAGAGAGTGTGGATGAGCAGTGATTTAGCTGCTGGGGCCAGAGCCTCACACAGCCTCCCTTGTGGCTGTGATGGAGCTCGGTGCCACGCAGCCCCTCCTGCTGCCCCAGGCACAGTATGGCTGAGGGCTGCAGGCCTGTGCAATGGCTGAATTACATTGACCTTAGGCAGGGAGTAATTGGGGAGAGCAGCAAAGAGAAACACCAGGTTTCACATCGGATGCCATTTCCTTAGACCTAAGTGAAGCATACAGCATCTTCAATTTGCTACATCTATACAGTTCCCAGCAAAATAAGAAGCAGGTAGGAGTGGAAATAGAGCGGTTCGATGAAACAGAGTAAACATATATAAGCACAGACATGTTCAATGTGCTAAATGCATTTCCACTGAAGTTATAACTGAGAGTGCCCCCGATAACACAACTACATCTGTAACATTACACTCTGTATCCACTTCATAAAACATTTAAAAACTTGTTTTTGCCTTGGTCCGCCTACACAAAATAAGGAAGGAATATCACTCATCAGGAACTCCCTAAGAAAAATAAGCCTTCGAGTGGCAGTGTAGCTCACTGAGTAACACTTATTTCTGCGAAACTACTGTTCTTTATACATTTTGCATTTGAAAGCTGCAAGTCTCACACGCGCACACACAAAAGACAGACAGACTGCTGCTGTGGACAAAATGGTGCCATTTAATACAAAAATCTGGTTTATGCACAGACTGGCTGTAGTGCATGCTGGTCCAAAGCAGAGTGGGATGCAGCCAGTTATATCGAACAGTTGTGCCCTCAGCAACAAACGGTGCATTCATAAAGCTGGGAAAGCCTCTGTCTAGGGGCTCTAAGCACTGCAAAGGAAACAATTGGTTGCTGACATTTTCTGAGGGAGGGGATGGTGAAAAGAGGTTGAGGGGGAGAAGTATGATCTACAGGAAAGTTATGTGCAGAAGAAATATCAAAATACAAGGAATAAAACAAACTGCCACTGAGCTACCTTTGTACCCTGACTGCATTAGCTAGCACGTAACAAATGAGCAACGCCACCTGAAAAAGACAAGCGCTTGGAAAACACTTGGCCAGTCAAGAGTGCAGAACAAAAGGAAGAAGAGAAACACCAGCCTTCTTGTAGAACACTGGCCCATGAAGACGCGACAGACATCACGCAGGCTGCAGCACACAAAGCCGCATCTGACAGCTTCACACAAGTCTCTTACCCTCGCCTGTATTAGCTATGCCACCTCCACACTGGTAACGAAAAGCCAACATCTGGTGCTAGCTAAATGTCAGCACAGACAATCCCTTTAATAAAAATTTAAAGAGTCTGCATCCTAACGAGGAAGTCACTATAGTGCTTTGAATGTACAACCCTCCACCAGAGCTGCAAGGCTGAAGCAACCTAGGCTCTGTGGCTGGGGAACTTTGCCGGGCCCCCTGCTAACCCCATCATGGGGATGCTGGCCCTGTGTGGCCCATCTGGAGGATTCACCTGGTCAACAACCCACACCTGGGTGTCTACCAACAAGCCACAGGATGGAGAAACTCCGCCAGAGTGGCAGGCCTGACCAGGCTCCTACAGGAACAGCAGGTCGTACGCCTTACGCTTTCCACTTCACAGTGCTCCTGGCCTGAGGGCTGCCAGATGTAGGCTGTGGGTGTACTCCTGAAGTCCCAGAATGTCCCTTGTGCGCAGACAGGGTCCGTGGGTGCCCAGGTCCTGCTGCAGAGCGGGACCATGCCATACTGTCTGCCTTCAACCCAGGAAGTGGGTACCAGGCCTCCCCCAAACTGCAGTGCTGAGGTCAAATCCTGCTTGGACCTCAGATACGTGAGGCACGCACAGAAGTGAACATAAAAGTCTTCCTAGATGGAAAAGTACAGCATATTAATAAATGCATACAACCTCCTCTGTTCTTCTGAGGCTGGTCATTAAAAACCAACCCGAAATCACAGACTGTACCTGAAGTTCAGTGGGAAGGCCAATCAGAGCTTCTCTAAGGGGAGAAATGAGCTGAGGCCTGCTTGCACACTGATCAAAAATGAGAAATGTCTCACAAATCACTCTTGGCTACCCCAAGGCTACAGCAATGCATCCATCATGTTTTCTGCAAGTATTTGCATAGCACAGAGGTCTCTCATATCTTACAGGAAGACAGAAGTTTTGTAGTAAGTTGAGCCTGAACATGGTAGTTACGGGGTACAGAGATTTCTCCAGACAGGAAAGGCCCAGTTAAAGGACAGACGACAGAAAGCTTGGGTAAGGGTTGACAGAGTGAATCCCTACATGATACTGTCAAAGGACTTTCTACACCAAAGATTTAAGAGAATGCACTCAAGACTCTGCAAGGCTATCTAGAAATGGACATGTGTAATTCTTCCTGCCTACAGCGTACCTGACCATTCTTTGAGATCCTTTCATGAAACAGGACTGTGGCACTGACAATATACGTGTTTTTCCACAGAACTTTTTTTTTCTTTTTCTAAAAACAGGATGAGTGGTTCATCAAGAGCAAGCCCTTCCTGTGCCTCTGTGATATGAGCAGACAAAACCTGTGAGTCTGTTGGAAATGAGGAACAAAAGCCGGGAGCACACCCAGCCAGTTATGGCAGGGAAAACTGAGCAGGCTTTCTACAGGGTATCAAGGCACCAGAGATGAATGGTAACGCTTTGGTTTACCAACTGAGAATTGTAAATAATTGCTAGTGCAATAAACATTGCACTGTATTTGCATAAATAATCTCAATAAAACTGCATGAAAAGCCACTTCATTAGTGCTTGTTATCAGTTGAGGACCTACAGCAGCTACATAACTGCTAATGTCTTTGCAGAGGCATTAAAACAATCTAAAAACCGTCTTTCCTGATTTATTCCTTGGAAAGTTTCCAGACAAGGCAAAAGTTTACACACATATTCCCCTTAAACTTGCCCTTAGTACTAACCCATCCCCACCATGCCCACTAACCATGTCTCTCAGTCTGTCAGAGAGACATGTTTCTCAGACACCTCCAGTGACGGTGACTCAACCACCTCCCTGGGCAGCCTGTGCCACTGCCTCACCACTCTTTCCTGGTATCCAACCTGAACCTCCCCTGGCATAATTTATGGCCACTACCTCACATTCTATCACTGTGACCTAGGAAAAGAGGCTGACCTCCACCTCACTACAATCACCTTTCAGGGAGCTGTAGAGAGTGATAAAGCCTCACCTGAGCCTCCTCTTCTCCAGACTGAACAATGCCAGCTCCCTCAGCCACTCCCCTTAAGACCTGTGCTCCAAACCTGTCTCAGCTTCATTGCCCTTCTCCAGACACATTCCAGGGCCTCAGTGTGTTTCTTGTAGTGGGAGGCCCAAAATTGAACACAGTACTTGAAATGCTGATTACAGGGGGACAATCACCTTGCACATACGATTCAGTTTCTCTTCACAGACTTTCACAAAAGTTGCTAATACCACACATGACCTGCTTATTAAGAAAGGAAAGGAGGTTTTTTGTGTTATTCGGAAAGGGGAAAGAAATCACCTTGAACATCAATAGAGTTAAAAAGAAAATTACTCACCAGCCTCCTGAAAAACTGCAAAGCCCTTTAAGGGAATTTTGTGAATAAGAGATGAACAAAGAATTTCTCAAATTTAGAAAATGCCTTCAATCTGAACACTGAGTCATAGGATACAAGTGTCCACATCACCTTACAAAAGAAAAATAAAAAATAAATCCTGCCTTAAATGTGTCCTTTTTAGCTGCTGTTTACTTTGTAGTGGTTTGTTGAAATCCCACAAATATTTAAGACCAAAACCACAGTCCATATTTTATATTTAGATGAACGAGAGCAACTTTGAAGAGGCTGCAATTGCAAGCCCTCACCCACAGCTCCTCTCCCTCCACCACTCCTAGCACAGGGCTGGTGCTGGACATGTGGCCACTGCTGAAGGAAGGACATGGGCCACAAGCAGTGCAGCAGCAGTGGTCTCCATCCGCCGACCTGCCCACCCTGCACCTCCCGTCACAAGGCACTGCTAACATCTGCAGTTAAAATTTAAAAAGCAACAGCTACAGATTCCCTTCTTGTGTTTCTTTGCTCTCTCAGCTGATCCGAGTAGAATGAAGAAGAAAGGATTTGCCTCTCACACTGATGCTTCAGGTAGCAGCCCTGATTTAAATCAGCAGAAAATTCAGGAGAGAAAGGAGCCCGAATCTCTCTAGCTGGGTGTGCTGAACACCATGAACCTCACACCCCCGCCCCACAAATGCTCAGCTGCTGAATGAGATTCTTCTCGTTTCCTGCACTGAATCATCTGTGTCACCACAAAGATGAGATTTTTAACTGTGTGCACACGTTTCTGATTTGAGGGGCATGCAGCAGAGGGTGTTTCTCAAACTACTGTCAGATCATTCACAGGCGGTTTGGATTTCTTTTGTGTTTGATGTGTCATTTGAGGAAATCTGTGTTTTTCCAGTGAGTACAACCTCTCAACGATTTTATCTTCTAGGAAACACGCAGGTGAACGCTGCTGCTTCTTTCTTTTGCAAAACGTTATTCGACTGAAGTTAGGAGGGACAGGACACGTTGATTTGCACAATTAAAAATAACTTTAGAATTTGCCAACAAGTCAAGGGAAGTTTTTCTCTTCCTCTACTCTGCTCTGCTGAGGCTCCATTTGAAGTACTGGGTCCGCATCTGGGCTCCTCAGTTCCAGAAAGACAGGGAACTTCTAGAGAGAGTCCAGCGGAGGGCAACCAAGATGGGGCCTGGAGCATCTCCCTTGTGAGAAAAGGCTGAGAGACCTAGGGCTGTTCAGCCTGGAGAAGACTGAGGGGGGATCATATCAATGCCTATAAATATCTGAAAGATAGAAGACGAGTGGATGGGGCCAGGCTCTTTTCAGAACTGTCCAGTGACACGACAAGGGGCAATGGGCACAAACGGGAACACAGGAAGTTCCATTTGAACTTAAAAAAAAACCAAACAACAACCTCTTTACTTTAAGGGTGACAGAGCACTGGAACAGGCTGTCCAGAGAGGTTTCTCCTTCTCTGGAGATGCTCAAGATCCACCTGGACACCTACCTGTGCAATGTACTGCAGGGAACCTGCTTTAGCAGGAGGGTTGGACTTGTTGATCCCCCAGGGTCCCTTCCATCTCCTATAACTCTTGATTCTGTGATCAGATGCTTCAACAAAGTTCACTGAGGTAGGTCACATGTTCTTTTCAAAACTGTCACACCTCAACTTCAAATCATTTAATTAACTACAGTTTTTCCCATTTTCATTGCTAAGCTGATCAACTATTTTTTCATCATTACAGCAAATCACTTTGCAGCAAAATTAGCAGTGCTGTACCCCTCAGAAGCAATAACAAAACATCCAAGCCACCCATGAGAAAGAAAGGTGAAGCAAATTGCTAAACTACACAGTTTCTTAGCCAACTCTTCTAATCAGGATGGCTTTGTATCCTGCCTGCTTCAGGCAGGCAGGGAGGGGAGGAAATCACAACCTCCTGCTGCCTGTGAGCACTGCTGAAGTCAATGCAAGCTTTGTGGATGCTGGGCAGGAGCAGGTCTATATAAAGATATGACAGTGATAGCAGAGATCATACTTTGCTCGGGATTGGTCCCGGGCATAAAGAGTTCATGTTGCCCTGAGTATGAGCATGAAGAAAGTTGACAACCTCTGAGTATCCCACTAGAGTAGAGAAATACTGATGATGCGCATCCTCCTCACAGAACACCCAACTGCCTTCACTCAGACAAAAGCCAAAGGACAAGAACCAGGTTTCTCACACAGACCTACTTTTTCCACCAAGTACCGTCAACCCTCTCCACCACGTACTTTAATGAAGGAAAAATCTACCATCCTTTTGACCTTGGACTTGTTCATTCTCTCTGTCCCTCTCAGTACATGCTCTTTGCTAACCATTCAGCATGCTGTGAGCCCTGATAAAAGTGGTTAATGTTTACTGAAACCTGTGTATGAACTGTACAAAACCTGATGGGGAGGAAGGCAAAGTTCTGCTAGCAGCATCCGTGACCAATTAAAAAAAGCTGTTGTTTTTTTTTTTCCCCCCAAGTTACTCCCCCCTGTGCGAAACAGATATCTCAGTAGATCAGCAGGCAGCACAGGGAGAGCACACTAAAATGCTTCTAATCCATCCACCTAGATGTTTAAAAACAAGGTGCTACTCTTAAGAATCATATACGTAGAATGATGGAATCCAAGAATGCACAAAAGCAGCGAAAGAACTGACTGCTGGGAGTTTCTCTCTGGGGACGTGTATTTTATTGCCAAATAATCATTTTCTGAAACAATCTGAAAATCCACAAGTCTAGCAGAACTGCTAATACTCCTTTCCAGCTTTCCTTTTAGGAAGCTGATACATCTTCACTTCAGCAACATCTTCCCTTGAGCAACATCTTCAATATATCCTCTGATTTAAGTAACTGAAGAAGCAGAATATTCCTACTGTAAACTGAAATGATAACTAACATTTAACCAGTATGTTTGAAAGATCTTACATTCACAGGCATCCTTAGAATTAACAAGTGTTTCAGTGGCTGTATCTGTGTACTACTTACGGATAATATTTTGTAATATAAACCAAATGCATGCATCGCCACTTCTTAGCTAATGGACATTTTCTTTATTTATTAGAATAAAGCCCAGAAATAGATACCAAACAGCTCTTTCCTCCCTCCCACCATCTCTAGTGACAGTGGGATGCTCTCAGGTGTTTAAAGCCATTTTAATTTTGTACTAGAGGGCAGCAACAGAGCCACAGTCACCTTGGAAACAAACATCACCCTCTGTTTGCAGAACAAACAATGGTACCTTTTCAGCCAGTATGAGGCAGGCAGGGCAAGGGGCAGCCAAGCAATTCTGGGGCTTACAGGAGCGTTAACATATTGCATTCATTCACTGTGTCAAAAAATAGTTCAGCACGAGAAGCAAGCCTCTCTCAAAGTGGGAGCCTTTGGCTGAAAACCATGGACAAGCGCATAAGGCTAAGGAGGTCAAACACATCTCCCAAGTCAGCAGTGAGGTCCTTCCTCCAATTTTTTTTTTACTTGCCCTTCTGCTCCCCTCTCTCGTACACACTGAAGTTAGAAAAACTCACCTATTTAAACTGAACTTAGCCACGAAAAGTCTAGCGTTCAGCTTCCAAGTAGCACTCACAGAAGTTTTCTCAGCGTGCCAAAATATTTTCGAGAACTATTTACCTGCACTTGTAGTGCTTTGTACCCAGTGCATCAAGAGCCGTTTCCAGAAGCGTTCCTTGTGAAGCTAGCAGGAATGGCGGTTATTCAGCATTTCAGGCCCTGCGTCTAAGCACTCAAGCAGTCACATACCCCTCATTTCAAAATCATTCTGCCTTCATAGAACCATGGACCACCTGACTGCTTTAAAAACCAGACAATACACAGCTGGCTTAACAGTAACTTCTGAGTGGTTTCCTATCTCCAGAAGACTTTTTCCCCAGTTTCAAGATAAAACCAAAACAAAACCAAGGCTTTTTTACCTACTATAAGCAGGAAAAAGAGCTACACGTTTAGGGGTTCAAATTTTATCAGTTTTAATACTCTCTCATCAAGTGCTTGTTCTTCTGGTCTGTCATAAGTGGAACATTTAAAAGAAGAAAGACTGAGGTGTCACATAGGTATTTTAGTGCCTTCTACCCTTGACACACCGACTAGCAAACTGCTAAATAGCTCTGAACAAACTGCCAGGAGCCCAGCTGCCCTGGTCATCTGTAAGGCTGCCCAGCAAAGCATTTCAAGGTACAGTGCAATCATGCTGCCATTTAACTCGTGCATAGAATAGCATTCAGGTGTGCTGTGAAGGAGTGCCAGGCACAACACACCCATGTGAGAACTGCACCAGGGTGATGAGAGCTGCACAAAGGCAAAAAAAAAAAAAAAAAAAAAAAAAAAAAAAAGCATCTCCTGGTTTAGATCCATAGATTTCAACATCGCAAATATGAACATTTTCCTACGGTCTTTGCTCATCTTGCACGGTGCACTTAGCTTTGTGGAAAAAAAAAGAAAAGAAAGGGCAAATCATCCTAAATCATCTTAACTAGGCCATTAGAAAGACTGGTGCTTCTCCTGCTAACTTAAGCAAGCTTGTCCATGTGGGCAAGACAGGCTCGCTGAGAACTACCGTCATGTTAGCTCAGTTGAGTCAGATTAACATTTCTAAAAATCCACCTTAATGTTCATTAAGACACAGGTTAACATATTAGATGGTCTCACACAGCCACAAGCACGGCTTCAGACACGGCAGGCTATATACCTAAGGAGCATCAAGAGGGCTCCGTGTTTTTTTACTGCATTCAGCTAACTCAGCTGACCTCACACAATTGAGACACACACCCTTTCTGCCTGTCAGGACAGGGGCCTTCTCTGTCTTTTGCTGCTGGGACAGGAGAAGTTAGGTAGGCGCAGAGTGATTCACATGCAACCCGTCCTTCACTTACTCCTGCTGGGGGGAGGAGGAGGAGAGGAAAGCACACAGGTGAAAAGCCACAGCTGCTCCAAGGCTATTCCAGTTTTACAGCACCTGATTTATGGAAAACAAAACAAGAACAGAAAAAGGGGATTTAAACACCAGCAACCTGCAGGAATCATTATAAATGCCTCCTGCTCTGCCCAAAGGCTAGCCTGGACTCCATCTGCCTTCAAGGCCAAGGAAGGAAACACTCAACTTGAACGGCAGCCAGGATTCACAGTCCACTTTCCAGCAGCTCACACGGGGAGGGCTGTCCCTGCGGCAGGACAGCAGGTAGCACTTCTGTGCAGTTTCGACACCACTATTTGGGACTGCTGTGAGCGCGGCAAGGGGGACAGAAGGCCTGCTCCGTCCCACAGTGCTGCCGCAGCACCTGGCAGCAGCACCCAGCTCGCTGGGCTCCTTGTGCCATGCATGACGTGTGCGCAGCTCAGCAGGCAAGGTTGGAAGGCCCTTCTGCACTTTGTGGCAGGCTGCTCTCTGAGATGCTGTGACTGTTTCAACAAGCATGTTCCCTGTTGCTTGGGCACGGCTGTGAAAGTTTCCCAACAAGGCCTGCAGCCAGGCCTCAGTCCCCTGCGCCAGGGCAGGCAGGAGCAGCAGTTGCTGCTACGGCATGGCCGGCCCTTCCCTTCCCCTCCCTTCCCCCCACACAGCCGCCCCCACCCTCCAGGAGCTATCGCAAATCCCCAGGCTGCTCCAACTGCCAGCTGACATAACTGTTTAGTCAGCAAGCAGGCAGAGCAGCAGCCGGCCCCCTCCATCCTTCCCCGGCTCCTTCCCGTGGTACTTTCCACGCTGCCCGCCTGCAGAAACAATCTCTGTCCCTCCACAGTGAAGTGTTGTGGAAAGTTGGTCTCACTTCACCCATAGCCCACAAATTTGGATTTTTCCTGCTGTCTCCACCTTGGTGCTGTATGTGACCCGCATCCAGCCCCCCAGTGCAAGGAGATCCAGCATGAGAGCTGCTGCCAGCACCACTTCCTCCATTTGCCGCAAGAACGTGGCCAGGCAGCCCTGCACTGCGCAAGGGAAGTGCAGCCTAGCAGCCAGGCCCCAAGCACCAAGTGCTCATCCTTCTCGTCTCCCCAAGGTGACTTACAGACTTCATGGAGGTTGAGCGACCATCTTCAAAGCAGAGATGTGCGATCCTGGCCAGCACAAGGGCAGCACAATCAGCCCCTGCCTGCCTACTCAGACTACACAGTGCAGGTGGGTAACTGTACCTCTACAAACCAAAAGGAGATAGCGTCCCAGGCAAGACTGGAATAACAAAAAGTCCAGGCAAAAGGCAAGGAGTTGGTACGAGATTACGCACTGCACGGACGGCTGCTGTTCCTCCATCCCTATGTGTAGGAATGGTGGGCTCTGACTCCTCAGACACCGTGTCCATGCAACATTCCAAAAACACCCACCTAACTGACTGCTTGTACAAAAAACAGCTCTCACCTGGAAACCTTGCAGTGGGTCATCTCACCTCTCCTGTGCCATCCTGCTGGACACCCACGTGCCCTGGAACACAAGTGTTCCCAGTGTCACGTTGTCAGACTGAGCAGACTGTTAGCTAATTTTGCAAAGTTATCTCTTTTTCCAGGTGTAACTAGGGGAGATTAAAGGTGTTACGATGCCATCCATAGTTTGTACAGAAACAGCATAACCAATACTGAAATGATATTACCTGCACTGACATTCCTAAAACAAAATGACATTTGGCTTATACACAAGTCTATTTCACTGATAAAGTGTTCAGCCTCCTCTTTCCTCCTCTCTTCCCCTTAAGAAATACACACATCCTCTTTTTCTTATTTCCTCCCAGCTGGGTATCAATGCAACTGACTATAATTCATCTGATTACTAAACTGTAGAACAACCGAGAAAAGAGTTACTGACCTGTCTCAGTTTCTCACATTTTGAGTATAAAGAATTACTGAAAGAAATAAACACCTCTGCAAATAGCCTCCAAATAATTAAGCGATGATGAAGACTGAAATCCCGTAGAGAAGAAAACCATTTTAAGTCCTGAACTCCTTAATTCACTCTTTCATGCTTCAGCGCTGAAACATCACATTCTACACCACGCTGCCTGCTGCCAAGAGATAGACAGCTGCAACACGCAGACACAAAAAGGAGGTGTCTTTTGGCTGGAGTTCTAGCTTTCTACGGGTCGTCCTGTTTTACATGCTGCTCCCTGGAAAAGTTCTAACTTCAGAAATCTAAAAACAAATGGACTATTGGAACTGATGACAGCCGCTGACTGAGCCTGTACCAAATAGGTATATGCCACAAAGCCCCTTCACAGTCCATCTTCATTTGCAATACGGCAGCTTTCTTGGAAATGTGCTGTTGCAGCATTTAGTTGGCCTTTAACATAAATGTATTCCTCGTAAGAGAAGTTTGGGCTCTCTGATAAAATCTCTGTCAGTCCTCGCTGTTAGTTCAGCTCCACCAGTACAATCTCTCTGCAGTGACTGATACTCTGCTCCTGATACTCTATGCAAACTGACTTCCCCCACTAAAGACACTGCACCAATGTTGGCAAAGATGCGTGAGATTTGTACCAGCTCAGCCAGAACAAAACCTGGACCACAATCTGACATGATGAAACACGATTTCCTTACACAATATCAAGCGTAATTAAGAAAGATACTCTCTTAAGATGGAAATGACTCTGGCAGCAGAAAGAACAGCTGAAAACGACACAATTTATAGAAGCAACAGATTTTTTGCACAGCTAATGCAATAAAGAGCTTTGCATCAATGCATGGTAAAGTGGGGAGACCAGCTTCACAGCTGAAACTCTCAAGCCTATTTGTGCAAACAGCACGTAGTTTTGTGATTCCTGCACTAAGGGTAAGCACCTCCCAGAAGCTCTTCCTCTTTCCCCAGCTGCTCATTCCCATACTGGGAAAGCCTACAGTTTGCTTCCCTTTTAGCAACCAAAACAAAAGTTTGCAGGGCGTGACTGCTGTAAGACAGAAAAAATGGAAGAGGACTGTCGACTCAGACCATTTCCGTGATTTCACTTCCAGAGGAAAGCCCACAAACACTTGTATCAGCACCTCTGAAGAGGATGCAAGCTAAAGTACACGGGCAGGAACGAACAGCTAGAGGTGAGGAGATAAGTTATGGAAAACAAAAACAGAAACCCCTCCTTAAGCTGGTTTTGTTGTAGATCATAAACTGCTTCTTCATGCTGTGATGTCAAACGCTCATTCATGTTGCCAAGGAAATAATTCTGAGGTCACTAATTTGACACTAGTTTGTCACTAGCCTTTTAGTTATCCTGGCAAAGATGCACCAGAAAAGGGAAAGAGGGGAGGAAATACCTAAATATCAAAAGAGTCCTAAGAAAAAGGCAGCTTCAAAGAGATAACAAACATCACGTGCAGATCTCTGCTGAGATTGTTCCCTTTGCATTGTTTGTAGTCACATACCTGGAAGAATACTTGCCTTGAAGTGGTGGGGGGGGGGAGCGTTAAACACCAATGGTGTTAAATACAATCTTTGAAGGCAAGTACCACAATGTACCTGAAAGACAGGGCCAAGTGGGAAAAGAAAAGGGGCAAAAGAGGGGAAAGTGACTCTATTTAACATAAGCCTACCACTCTTTCAGTACCTTACTGATATCAGGGTACAAAGACACCTATGCACTGTTAACAACCATGGAGTGGATGCTCACACTTACCTTCAGTGAAGCTGGAAGCCACAGTGAAGATAAGAATATACTAAAATTAAAAATAAAGCACCTTCCATATATATATTTTTTAAAAAGGACCATGTAGTTCTTTCCACATTACAACTCCAAGCCACTAAAGATTTAAGCCCAGCAAGAGAAACAGAGCAGATGCAGTTCCTATACACCAGGACAGATAAAACAGACACAGCTAATGATCCCCCACCCATGGAGCAGAGCCTGGATTAGGCTCTGTGAGCAGGAATTAATCAACCCAGCAGCAGAGCTGCATGGATTCCAGGATCCATCCCAGCAAGCAACGCTTTCTGGTTCATCTAAGGTTGATCTGAGAACCCAGCAAAGATAAACTGGCAAAAAGGAATTCTCCTTGGTCCTTCCACTTATCCTCCTGCCCCTTGCTTTGTTAGAAGATGTGGCCATTTCAATGGTTTGAGCACTCTGTTCAAGAAATGTGCAGATGTGGCACTGAGGGACATTGGTTAGAAGGCATGGTGGTGAAGGGCTGATGGTTGGGTTAGATGATCTTAGTGGTCTTTTCCAACCTTAACGATTCTATGATTGCAAGAAAACAATTATAATCAAAGCAACACAGATGTGCTCTCCTGTTCAAACATATACAACGACTTCACATTAGCTTTTAGATTTTCCTAGTTTAACACCCAAGAGCAGAGAGGGCCTTGCAAAGTATATGCCACGCTACAGCTACATTTCTTGGTCCTTATGCAACCCTTTGGATACTATATTTAAATGTAGGATAGTAAATGCATACAGCAGCAGCAGAGCTCTACAAGATGAGCTTCAAATTCAACAGTCAGAGCTACAAACACAGCTTGATAGTTTAAAAGGACAGCCCCAGCCTCCTTTCTCTGAATAGATATGCTAGCTACTTCCAAACACAACATAAATCACAAGGCCCGCAGAGCACAGGACTAAGTGCTCAACAGCTTATTAGAATGGTTTTATACACAGCTACACTGAAAGATTATCATTATAAGCCAGCATTACATGATGAATAGGGTTTCTCACAAGATTGCTATATTTCATAAATTAATAAAGGGAATATGTAACCTAGACAAATTTGATTTCTGGCTGTGAGATGCTCTCTTTACTAAAAGGTTTGAAATCACCATCGTCACCATTCGTATTACCTGCAATGAAGTTCCCAGTTCTGGCAAGCTGGAATAAAGTTTTTTCACAAACTAAGCACAAATCAAGCAGCATGCATAATTTGGTACACAGGTTAAGTAAGGTAGGGCTTTAAAAGCCGTGGTTCCCTTTCAGGCTATGTCAGTACTGAAGAATGTGCAGCACTTTACACAGAGAAAAGGGTTAGCATGACCTGATCTCAACCTCTCCTTTTTAACTTTCTACTTCAGAAGTGGCTGCATTTCAGTAGTAGTGTAGGCACCGATTTGCGAAGTGCCCTGAGAGCCATCTAACATAAGTAAACACCAGCAGTATGGTTAGTGTTGAAGCAGAATTCTTCTGGTTGCAAAAAGTTAAAACTGTCAGGTTCAGCAACAGGCAGCAATCCTACAGGTGGACAAGGACGTCCGGAGATCATCAAAAGAAGGGGATAGGAATATAACAGAGTTACAGCAATAAGCAATTCACTTGAAGGAGCACAAAGCAATTCCTCTGACAGCTGCTGAGATCATACAGACAGGTGAATCCCAGCTACCATCCCGGGTAAGCAGTACAGCATCTGGACAAGGAAAGCAGGCTAACTTTTGGTGGCAGTACCACTTGGTTTGGGCAGAGATCAAAGAAATACCCCCACAGCTGGCAAGGACTGCTGCCCCTCTCTGGATGAATTCCACTCACTAAAGTTTCAGATGTGCAGGGTACGCTTTGGGCTGCCATCTGTAGGAGTAAAAAGATATTTAGTGGAGGGATGCAGCGACACTGCTCTTAGAAACCAGGAGTGCACATGGGGAGGATGGCAGAGAGCAAAGCATGATCTAAACAAGCAGCTCTCAAGTTATCAGGATGAAAGCAACTGAGCCAGATCTTCACACACCCTTAGCAGTCAGCATCTCCTGTCTGTAATGTGCCAGTACTGAGAAAGTTTCCCCCTCAAAAAAACCGCTGAAGAAAAGAATCCTGGCAGCACCTGTAAATCTTTAAGCCTGTCCAAGTATATGTCTTACAGAAATAAATATGTAGGCAAATAAAGTACATTTGGCATGTGTCTGTGATAGATGTTAACAAGGCAAACCATAGCTTTCACAAGTGAGCAGCGTAATAAAGAGCATGGAACAGTTTCTGCATAATCACTGACACTCAGATGGAGACGCCAGCATGGGAGGAAGGCCACTGAGGTGATACATCAGAGATCCACACAGTCCTCCAAGGCATGGAGAAGGTCAGCAGTGATGCGTTACTCATCATTTCCCACAGCCATAAATGGTATCAAGTGGAAATATCCAATGGCAGGTCTAGAAAGTTGGGTTTTTACCCCTTCTCCAACGAAGCATGTAGCTAAAATGCAAAGCTCACCACCACAACATGCCAAGTGTCTGGGCAGGTTCAAAAAGCCAAGCTCAGGAAAAAGGATTCTTGAACCTAAATACCGAACTTCTGTAAAAATTCACTGGCTCAAGATTCCAGAAGCTGTGCCTGGAAGACTACACCAGGAAAGCATCAACAACAGGTGTCCGTTTGCCACGCTTTATCTTGATAAATCCACATCAATTGGCATCAATTGGCATCCTGAGCTAGAAGGGATTCTGGCCTGACTTGTTATTAGACACAAACAGGATTCCCTCCCGTTTTCAGTTTTGCAGGTGAATGCAGCGTGACTTACACCACAGGACTGAAAAACCTTCAGCCAAAGATCCAGAGGCGTTTCTTCCAGCAGCAGCACCAGCTCAAAGAGGCAGTCCCTGCTCTGACCCCAAGTTCCAGTGGAGAAGCAGGTACCAGGAACTGCTCATTCCAGGACAGGGCAGAGCTGGTGAAACGTCGCTGGAACCACAGCTTCAGCATGATTCAGGTCAGGATGAATTCAGAGGTTACCATACAACAGCTGTCTTCCCTGTCTGATGGCCAGAGGTTACCATGCTTGCAGCAGGGACGTGTCCAACACCAGAGCTGCCCATAACTGAAGTTCAACTCAGCTGAATTCAAGCACAGCGAACTCTGAAGTGCAGCACACAGGAGGCACAAGACACGTTCACCCGTCTGTCTTCTCATCTACACTAACCAAGCCCTTCACCTGGGGCCAGAGCAAGCAGTAGGATGAGAAACCTCCAGAAACACTGAGGTCATTTCTACAGTAAACATTTGCCTAAGGCCCTCACCTGGGCAGCGAGCTCGGGCGCTCTTATTTTCCAGAACTTATGTGAAGGCCTTTGGGCAGGGATAGTGCTGAGAGACACGTCTGCAGACCACCTCCATCAGAAGAGTCCAGCACAAAGCCAGGCCCCTTGTTGGTATGGCCACAGGCCATATTAACTTGTTGCCTTCAATATGCACCCAGCAGAGTTCAGGTCATGGATTTGTTGGAAGTTCATCGCTTATTCAAGCTTTTGTGCGAGGGGTCATTGCTGTCAAACTGTCTGCTTTCACAAGCACAAAAGCTCATGTTAATATGTAAATACTTACAGGTGTTCCACCAGGCACTCAAGATGAAAGTCAGAGCAAATATATTAGCCCTAGCTGTATTTTACCACGCTGTAGTACTTGAAAGTCATCTGTTTGTCAACCAGGGGTTTTATGTGGGTTCATCTGCCTAGACAGGAAGCGTGATCTAATGGTGAAGACACAGCATTGGATATAGAGCATTTGGGTTCTTTTGCTGACTCTGTTACTGTCCCTGTCACCTTCATTAAACGTGTTTTTCATGCCATTGTCTGGATTGAAAAGAACACAAGCAGATGCTTATTCTGTCTCATACAACTGCTGTGACCTTGCGTCATTTCTGCTAATTACTCCAAGAATACCCAAGTGACATAGGAAATGTTAATCCAACTTGTAAGTTAACCTGAGTTAACAAAGAGCATCGGCCATATAAAAGAGCACGAAGTCCTTCCCAAATGCCTGTGCTACGCTGTTTGTTTTTCAAGACAGGCTCTCCACAACTTATTATTACTTTGGCCTTAATGGAGACAGTGTTATGCACATTCAGCTTTGCAACAAGCCTGGATGGGCTGGCTTACTCCTGTCACCTGCATTGGTGCACTGTACAGCTCTTGTAAGCCATTCAAATACAACTTCTGTGCAGGGGTAACACCACCATACGAGCAGCAAGAGTGAGCTGGCACAGCCCTCCTGGGAAAATCAACTCCCCAGCTGTGGGAAGAAGCAAAGCCGATGGAGACAGCAATCACCACGTCACCCTGGAATCCAGTTTCACGTCCAGTCCAACCTTGTTCTGCGATTGAGCAGCACAGTTCTGGAAAAGCTGGTATCCTCTTCCCTCAGCATTTCAAGCCACATGTTGTGACTTTGGGAAACTGCATGAACGCTAAATCAGAAGGAGTCGTCTACGGCCTGAGAGCAACTTGCATTCACTTCATTATCAATCACAGGAAATTTTGCACTGTGAATTCCACATCAGAGAGGCCAGACAGCCCCACAGCCCTCACTCACAGAGCCTTTCACCATCAGGGACCTTTGCTATTAACACACAAGGAAAGACAGCTTCAGTAAACCACACCAGTGGTGCGGGTGCCATCTCTGCAACAGCAAAGGGGAGCGGAAGGGAGCTGCCAACAGCAGCGTGATTGATGTGCACTCCCTTCCCCTGCTCAAGTAATGGCAGGAGGAAAAGAGAGCACGTGCAGGACTGCAACCTGCTGTATCTCATTCAGCATCCCGAGACGAGCCAGATACTTCTCAACCAGTACGATGTTTGAAAGTACAATCTGCCACAGTAGGGCAACTTCTCAGAGACAACACGGGACAGAGAGAAGGGAATGGCACTGATGGATTTATCCAACAGCACCCAACTGTTCCCAGCCACGGCTCTCTCAAAAGAAAAAAGCAAGCAAACAGACACACTGCAGACACACACAAATCTTACAGTGTTTCTCCTCTCCTTTCTGCTTCTTGCTTTTGGTAACTTATTCTACTTCTAAGCATTTCTCCTAACTCTCACTCGCTCATGCAAAACGTTCCCATCCCTACAGAAAGCAGAGGTCTGTGTCAGAGAGCAAAAAAAAAAATAAAAGCAGTAATGTTTTTTACGCCCTGCCTTCTCCTCTTACTGCAGCTCCCAGCTGTGCCCCCCGGCCCCCCGCATGCGGTGCGGGCTTTAAGGAGCGCTGGTTCTGCTGACATCAGTGAGGCTCCGGGGGCCATCCCGGCAGCTGCTGCTGCTCCTGTTGGTGGCGGCGAGCCAAGGCGCTGCTCTGCCGTTTGGTGATGTTCCCTCCTGCTGGCTGCCCCCCTCCCACCCACACGTCTGCAGGGTGGGGCGAGGTGGTCACTGGCAGCCTCTCTGAAGAGACCTAAGCGAAAAAAAAGAGCGGCTTTCATTTCCAGACTCTGGTCCAGAAGCAGTCAGTGACTTCTGACAGCCATGCCGTGAGGTGAAGGAACAGCAGTTCTCCTTACCGGATGGCCAAGGCCCACATTGCCCTTAGGACTTTGCCACCTAAAGGAGAGAAATGCACGCTCTTTCTCTCCCCACTCTTCCCAGAGCCCCACTTCGTACAGCTGTTGCCCTGTCTTAAACCAGACCCGTCCTCGGAGGCAGCTGTTCCCCAGCCAAATGCTGACAGCAGAGCAGCAGAGCTCGCCCAAGAGCGCGACGTGTGTGCAAGCCATCTTCCAGCAGTAACAGAGGGGCCACGCTGCAGCCCTTCTCCTTCCCTCTGCCACTCCCTTGCGAAGGCAGCGTGAGCTGTGCCAGGGCACCCTTTGGCCCGGCTGACCCCACAGGCACAAGATTTCAGCAGCCAGCGATCCCAGCAGCGGGGAGCATCCCTGCGCTGAGCCGCAGCCAGATTCGGGGAGAAGAAAGGTGGCAGCCAACTTCACGCACGCCTTCAGAGCCTGCAGCTCAGACCCCATGTCAAGATTAGGAAAGTATGCACACACACAGAACACATGAGCTGCCCGAGTGCTCGGCTTTAACTCTTGCAGGCACCGTGTGCGGATGGAGCCGGAGCTCAGAGCCACTGCTGTCACTGTATGTCCTCCAAGCCGGCCCCTCTCAGGCCACAAGAGCAGTCACACGGCCTCAAGCTGAGCAGTGCTTTTGCAAGTAGGTCAGAAACCGAAGCCAGCGAGACGTGCTCGGAGCTGCAGCTCACATGGGTTAAAGATTCTGGCTTGTGTCATGAATACTTTTTCTGCAAGTTAAACACAGGCCCCAGTCCTGAAACACTTCCCTTCGCTTCACCCATGCCAGTATTTTGACTTAAATGGAACAACCTCCTTAAGTAGAATTATATCTATGTTTGAAGTGTCTGCAGGATCAGCGCTTGGCATGATCCACGCTTGCCTCCGACGTACACGCACACCAGCACATTTTAAACATACCTGGAGAGCCACTAGGCTGAGCTGTGCTACGATGGAGAAAAAAAAGAAAGATGGTAAGTCCCTCCACAGCAAATGTTCTATCTTTGTGTGTGGTAGGATGGTTCCTTGGGACAGGAGAAGTAGGGATGTCTAAAGGCTACAGCTGGAAGCAAGAGGAGGGACCCCAACCCTTGGTTTGGCTGGGCAAAGCTGAGCCTCAAAGCTGAGCAGACACGTACACCATCAGCTCCAGAAGCAATTCTAGGTGTCGCTTATGATTATTTTTTTAAGTTATTATTCCTTAGAAGAGGTATAACTAAGTGCAGCAATGTCAGCAGTCCTAAACTGCAAAGAGACCTTCTTCAGCCAAGAAACCAAATCACCACCTTCCTCTCACGTACCCCGAACAAACACAGCAGATACCAGCACGAGTTCCTCTGGAACAAACCAGTCAAATTCATTCAAATCTCCACAGAGTGCAGCAGGGCAAAACCCATTCCTGTTCCCAGAGCTTATTACAGTAACATGACTAAACATGCTCAGCAGCCCAATGTGATAGGATGCATCCATTTGCTGATGCCAGACGAAGATGCATGTCTCTTACACATGGCACCGCTCTCAGAGGCTGCTTTCAAAAGATGTTTTGAAAAGCGACCTGCTGCGTACATTCTTAACAAGTCATAGTATCACCGGCTGTGCGAGTGTTTGACCTCTGCTTGCTATGTGCTGCGGACAAAAATCTGACATCAGCTTATTCCAACCTTAGCAACACCGAAGTGCTCCGACAGAGCTGACAGCAACAGGCTACTGCAACGCACCCACATCGCCCAGACGGACCCCCGACGTGCTGAAAATGCAACTAGTTTAGTATGTGAGCCACGTGTTTTAAATTTGGGTTGGTTTAATCCAAGTAAGTAACCTGATTAAAATGAGAGTCTTCTCTGGAGGTCTGATTTCTAGCTGTTTCCATTACTCCATATGCTTTCATGTTGTACAAACATAACAAGTGATACATACATCACTGTTGGGGTGACTTAAGAATCCAGTTTAAAGCTACAATGCAAGTCACTCGAGGAGAATTAGATTACGTTCTGAACGGTAAGAGCCAGCAACCGCACTTCATTTCACTCTTGCGAACATGATGTATCGAGGGGGTGACTCCCTTCTATTCCCAGTTTCTTCTTCTAATTTCTGCATTTCAGAATTGTAACATTTGCCATTTCTACATACAGACCTATAGATAAAATGAAAGAAAAGGACGTGGTCTGATTGCGATGCCTTAAGACAGGTATTAAATTGAAGAGCATTTTTGCTTCTAAACCAAGCAACACACCATCTCCTGAATATGTACTTGTACTACTACCTACGAAACAATCCTGAATCTTTGTCCCTCATGTGCAGTCCAGGTATTTGTGATTGAGAGCGTTCTGAATTCTGCCTTGCAACCAAAGCTCTCTGTCCGCAGGCAGACACCTCAGCAGCAGCAGTGCAGGTTCCCAGCATGCCTCAACCTTGATATCTGGAAAGCCTCCGCTACGGCGTAAGAAGATAGTTATAATTAAACATTTATACTGAGGTAGTGCTGAGCAGGTCAGTTCCACAGTGTGTTAGGTGGCTTTTCAAAACTCGGTAATTGAATGCTGATCCCTGCCCCAAAGAGTTTACAGTGTAGGAAATCAAAGCGTAACACTTGGCATCTGTATACTGGGAATTAAACAAAGACCCCCACCCGCTCACTTTGAGGGTCTCTGGACTATGCACCTCGTATAAACATCCACTACCAGAAATAGTGGGAATTTTTAAATCAGCACCCTGGACTTTCCTACCACACATCTGTGCTACTGAGTTGTGTCTGAATTACCCGCCGGGACAGCCAACACAGTGTGCAGTTTGCACAGTGTGCTGTCATCTTCTTGCCTAATGTAAATCATTTTTGGCCCAAATACCTTTTAGCGATCATTCTGAAAAGAAAGCCCGTGAGCACACAAACAGAAGCACTTACTGCATGCAAGTCACACGACTGAGGCAGTGCTGGCAAGAAGGGTTGCCAATGTGCCCGGTCACAAGCCAGGCATCAGCAGCTCCTCCTGCACAGGGTCACTTGAGGCTCCCAGCCGACCCCAGGCATGCACCAGCACACGATGGCTATTGAGCTGACTGCAGCCCCAGGCAAGCCTGTGGTATCCCCAGTCTACTGACCCACATCTTTTCCTATGGAGATCGAGAGTTACGCAAGAGTGTAAATACAAACTCTGCCCCCAAACACACAGGGACCATCTGCCCCACATCTATCCTCGGGGAAAATTCTCCACATTCCCCTTTTCCTGGGGGGAAGGATAGGCCTGGGAAGGACAAGTCTCCTCCCTCTCATCAGAGGGAATGCATGCACAAAAGCTAAAGCATAGCCTCTACAATTTAGAGAAGGGATGCAGCAGTGCCCTTGCTGCTTCGATGAAGTTCAAACCCAAGATAGAAGAGAGTTTCATCAAACAGGCTGTTATAGCTCAAAGTCAGTTTGCTGTTTATCAAACAAAGTCCTAAAATAGATGCACTGATTTTATAAGTACACCTTAGTAGGAATCTCGAGCACCAGAAAAATACAAAGGCACTATTAGTGTTTCAGTTTTCTAAAGTTCCCTGGCATCCTTCATGCTATGAATGCTCGGGAGCTTTCAGCCGTATATACCCCACATAAAACCTTCATCCAGTGAAATCTGAAAGAATGTTGATTCGAATGAAGCCATGTTTTCCACCTCTACATGCTATTTACACATCTATTGATTTATTAAACACGTCAAAGCAGCCAGAATGAGACACAATCTGTGTTCAGCTTGGCCCACCTGACAGTTCTGCCAACACCTCAACTTTCATTTGCTGACTATTGAGCCTTTAAGATGAGAAACCTTACCACTTATTCCAGTCTTTCTTTTTTTTTCCCTTGGGAACCATGGAAAATCCTCAGTCACTAGATTTAAAGGGCTTACATGTTCCAGCAGCTTTGAAAGCAGAGACTGGGAATGGCTTGAGGTGTCTTTAACAGGCCTGCCGAGCTCATGGAATCCACCAATTTCTTCCTGCAGAGCTCACAATGGGCATGGCTTGCTCCCAGGGTAACTGGCATCCATGGGGAGGTACAGATCACCTCACCCACCCCCCAGGAAGTGGGGACAGACAAGATTTCTCCCACAAAGTGCAGGTAACACTGATACGGAAATAACCAATTCTTCACAACTTAAAGAAAAGCACAGTTTCCAGCAACAACCTACATTTACACCAGGGAATTAGGAGCACGGTGATACAGCTCTCAGCCATTTCACAACACGGCAGTCAGGCTCCTGCCAGTTCAAGTACTGCTAAGAGACCTCCCCAAGCAGAAAAGCCATCTAGCCGCTGTGAAAGCTGGACGTTGATCCAAGACCTGTTCCACAAGCTGCCTAGGACCACAGTTTTGAAACTTACTTGGAAACTGGTAAGATGTACTGACACCTTCTTGGATCACCTGATAAGGAAGAAGAACCATTGACACCTGCAGCTGTTAGAAGAAGCAGCCCAAAGAAATACATCCTCCAAATCAACTAAATGCAAGGCATAAATTGCATCTTCATTGAGAAGCACTTGTCATTGCATTCACACTTCCTCCCCTGAAACGTACAGACAAACCTCATAAAAGGAAGCCTTTAGTAACACAGCTACATCCTCCCACTGCCTGCAGTTCCACTCTCTGGACCTGCAGCGTTTCACCTGAAAAGCAACCCTCCTCCCACAGCTTTCCTTCCTCCTGTCCAAAAGCACCAGGACCTAAAGACTGCAAAATATTTGCGTTGCTCTACAAGTTATTGATGTGAACATCAATTCAGGATATCTTCAGGCTTTTGGACACAAAGAGGGGACAAAGCTGGCAAGTGCATGCACAAGATGCCACAGCCACCTGTTGTCCTCAATACACACACAACTGCATCACCATCAGAAAAAAACTCACACATAGAGGAAGAACAGCACACCGGCATTCGCATCCTGGTGCTTCACATCTGCTGAGAGATAGTGAATTTAATTTGATGAAGAAAACACATTCTGTGTAGTGAACAAGGAACTTAAGCTAGGCTCTTTCCCCTGCCCAAAGCTGCAAGTGGTCCAAATTAAAAGTGACGTTGCTCCCTAAAGGAAATGAAAGGAAGTACTGCTGCTTAACGTGCAAAATACAAAGCAGTTCTCCCTTGTCCAAGCAGCAGCGATTGCAGTGTGAAGGAGCACGGCCTCAACACAGGAATGGAATTTATTGCTGTGATGCAAGTACTCCGAGCAGAACACTCCCAGGCACCGATACATCTGCACACTGACATCACCTGCTGTATGGAACGGGACTAACAGGGGCTCTCGCTCAAACCAGCTAATTGCAAACGATAAAAGCAAAGGCAGCCATGCTTCAATGTGAGCATTTCGTTCCTCTCATCTTTAGGGAGCAGGCATATACCTAAATTAACAAAAAAAAAGTTTGTCAGCGGTTGATCATCCTGTTCTCAAAGGATGGATGATGCTGACGACCCATTCCTACAACACCTACAAGCAAGTTTGCGCTGTATCAAGGCTGCATGTGCTATAGCACCTGCTACAGTCTGCACCAGAAGATGACAACCGGAGAAGATTTACATCTATCAGGGAATGACACCTCCATTATCAACCACAAAATACATTTATTGTCAGAGGCAAATCAGCAAGTCACCCAGGCACACCAACACAGAAGGCATCTTTAAGATGCTTAACTTTTTACTTAGAAGTGACTTAGAAGTCAGAATTTCATTTTTCCCAAGCCGACAGCAATTGCACTGTCAAGTCCTTCGGCCACAGAGCGAAAGAAGCTCACCCAACACCTTTTGAGGGCTCTACACAAAGTAACATCCCTTGTGCAAACAGATCTTTACAGAAACACCAGACACCAGGACCAGGGGATGCCTTCTTCGAAGGCAAAAGTGTCCAGCAAGATCCTAAGATTAAACATATGAGATTAAATGAGCAAATAAATTAAACACAAAATGTTTTTTTTTTTTTTTTGCCGAGGAAGGTTAGATGGAGGAAAACGATGGAATTTCAAAGTTGCATTCCAGGTGCAGCAAAGGAGATGGCGATCAAGGCGTTAAAGGCCCCTCTCCCTAATGGTCCTTGGAATACCTGTTTCAGTCCAGGAGCCTAACAACGCCCCTGGGGGATTCTGGCAGCTTTTCTTTTCCCTTCCTCTAGCATCTCTGTGGATGGCCAGGGCTCCTCAGGTGAATCCTGCTGTTAAAATAGCTGCCTTTCTCTGCATCTTTAAAGAGGCATTCAGAATCCCTTAGCATTACTTAGTTGAATCACTCTGAATAAACAGTCTCCACCCATCAACTCCTTCTTTTGTGTAAAGCACCTATTCAAAGGCAACCACCTTTATTGATTGCTAGGCTGGCCAACCTGAAAGCAGAAATACCACGATTAAAAAAAAGCACAACAGGATACAGCAGAGCACCTGTGCTATTTCTAAAGGAAGCACAAGTCACTCATCTCTCACTGCAGCAAGTATCTGTGAGCCCAGGATCCCACTGACTCTTCTCCCTTTTGTCCAGGCCCTTCTCCTTGTTCTGACCCTTTCCCACTGTTGCGAGAGAGCAGCACAAGACAAACCAGCCATCCAACATGAGGCCACAGCACATGCTCCAACTGGCAATTATTGGCACTTCTAACATTTCATCACAAAACATCAGCAGGAGCTCTAAGCAAGTTCTGTCACCCTGCTGGGAGTGAGACACGAAGGGGAAGGAGAATGGGATGCTCTCGTGCTGCTACCCCATACTCACTGCCACGTCCTGGGCCCTCGGGGCTGTGATAGGGACAGCCGGAGGGGAGGGAAGGACTTCAGGTGGGAAAATGCCACAGCTGGCAGACATCAAAGATGAGCCACCAGAGCTCTTGCACTGAAAAGCAAAGAGGCAACGCTCCTGAAATTCCTGTTCAGAAGTACCCCAGAGCCAGACCAGCACTTCCCATCCCAATCTCACCTATTTTCATTTGTAATGGAACACTGATAACCAAACCTGACCTGGCAAAGCTCTCCAAGCCCCAGGCCCTTCCCAGCCCTACAAAGGCAGCTCACTTTTTGGAAACATTGCTCTCCGGTGATGCACTGAGGGTACCCAAGCCCTGTCTGTAGAGATGCTCCTAACTGGAAGGCAGGGGGGGCAGCTCCCACAGCTACTGTTTTACGTAGAATATTAAAAACCAACCAACGCACACAGAAAGGATTCCTCTTATGCCTCCCCAAAGAAAATCTGCGTTAAGTTCTGAACAACAACTTGGCAGGTCAGATCTCCCACCTCGCAGCAAGCAGCTTGCTGTCTGTCATCTCAAAAGGCAACTCTTCTCACCCCCAGAGTTTACTTTTGCTCTTCCAGATCCTTCTCCAAAGAGTTGCAGGGTACCTGAGCACTACATCCGTGATGAAGCTGCACTCAGAGGAACATGAAACAACTCCTGGCTCCTTTCCAGTGTGCCAAATACTCTTGAAGAAAGCCTGTTTTAAAGCTGTAATCTCACACTTTGCTCAGATTCAGAAAGGAAGTAAAGGAAAAAGACATGGAGCAACAGGCGTCCCCACTGCCGCTGGGAGAACTGCACGCAGTGCTGCCGTCCCCCTCCAAGGACAATTACCTCCAAGACAGAAAGCACCAGGTCGGCGAGGCAGCCGACTCACGCTGCTAGCATGGCCCAACAAGGCACTCATTTTCCAACAGCCTGCATTGCACTGGAAGCAGCAGGCATGATTTCACATGTTGCAAGCGTGTACACCTGAAACACACATTTCCAAACCCAGGCATCATCCATCAAAAAGCTAAAAGGGGCTTTTTCTGCACACGCATGGAGTTGAGCCTAACAGGATTTACTTGTTTTCTGCCCGTTCCTGGGGAGCCTCTGCAGTCCCTGCAGGCTGCTATCCAACATGCATCAGATGCTCCTGGAGAAGTGAGCAGCAGATAACTCTGCAAGGACATTTGCAAAGGGCAGAGAGTGCCCAATCCTGGTCACATTTAAGCATACTGGAGGTGGGTGGAATTACTTCTGTGCTTGGATAACCTGACTGCTCGACACAGTCCTCTGGAAAGCCTTCTTCATGCTTCTAAGTAATTTCTGTCTGATGTTTTACAACCAAAAATTTGTATTTGAAGTCAATCAAAAAAACCATTGCAACTTAAAAAGTGAATCCCTTACAAAAACACTCAGGTTAATTTTAGCATCCTTCTGTTTAGCTGCTTAGCAACACTTATCCTATGACCTTCTAAGCACCACCTACTTTTACAAGGGATAATGAATATAACCAAAGGGATTTATCTATATGTTTTTAATCTATACAATGCAAGTACACGAACAGGTTATACTTAAATAAGAAATCCTACTGAAAGCAATCCAAGCTGTATTTCTGCCTAAGAAGAAACTTTTGCTGGCTGAAGACAAGCTATTGTTATGGTTGCAGTGCAACTTCGATGCAGACGAAGCGATAACATCCTTAAGGACTGAGAGAAGCACGATGGCACGGCAGTGTCTGTTTGCCTTGGGAAACACTGCACATGCCTTTGGTACCGAAGAAGATTATGGATATTACTCAAAGATCATTAAGACACTTGGCTTGCCCAGTTTTGAAACGTCAAGCCTCTCCTGCACCCTCAAAATCACAACACAAAGGGCAGGGGGGCAGTGCATGTTGCAAGGTATTAAGGACAGCTGCACAACCTGCAGGAGCTGAGTCAGAACATGATGTTCCACTGCTCCAACATCCGCACAGCCCAGCTCTGGATGAGGGAAAAAAAAGCCAGCAGACACCCTGCTACTTTCTGCCTTAAAGCGCTTATTTTTTAGGGTCACTACTTATTGAAAGCAATGGGAAACAGTGGCTGGGAAAACAGTCACTACTGGCGGACAAACAACAGTTTGACAACTACCAGCTTCCTGCAAAGTAGAATCATAGAATGGCCTGGGTTGAAAAGGACCACGATGATCATCTAGTTTCAACCCCCCTGCTGCGTGCAGGGTCGCCAACCACTAGACCAGGCTGCCCAGAGCCACATCCAGCCTGGGATTTTGAGGAGAGAAGGAAAGTAGAAGGAAAAGTTTGAGCTGTCCTCTGCACTGTAGCCAGAGGACGGTGTGTTTCCAACCACCAATGCAGTGCTGTCCAGGGGTGGGATGCCAGCAGCAGGAAGGTGGGGTGGGGCAGCAAAGGGGCTGCATCCCACCAGCAGGTGAGGGCAGCCCTGGTCCTTGGGCTGATGGGCTCCTGCTGTTTCTAGGTTTCTAACAAACAAAAGGGCCCATTCTTCCCTGGATGTACCTAACTCCCGTTAAGGCTAATGGGCATTATGCAGGCACACCAAGAGAAGACTGTATACCCCTAAATCTTCAAAGGGAAAATTAGAACCTAAAACAAATATGGCTGGCCTGACCCTGAGTCACCGCATCCCTCTCACTCACTCTGACCCGGCGGAAAACAGGAACTGCGGTAACAAAACGCAGGGCTCATTTCAGCCCTCGATGTGAGAGCCTCAGCCACCCTAACAGCTGTGTGCTGCGCGCTGCAGGGTGACAAGACGGCATTAGTTAGCAACTGCTCCTGTTGTTAATAAGCAGATTTTTTTTTCCCCAAGGCAGAGCGCTGGAATGGCAGCACACACCAACTGCGTGCTGCCCCAGACTCGGCCGTGGGACTCCATTCTCAACACCAAGCATGGCGAGATGCTTATCTACACCAGGCGAAAAGAAGGAGTTGGGATGGCACTGCTGTTCCCCATGTCCCCCGAATGCAGCTTGCCGCAGGCAGGATGCTGGCGGCTCGGGGCAGCAGCGGGGCATCAGCGGTCGGGCCTGGTGGTCTGAGGAGGGCTCGGCTCCCCCCGCCAGGGTGCAGCTGAGAGGTGGGACGAGGGAAAGTTCAGAAAAGAATAACAAGAAATGAAAAATACAGAAAAAGAAAAAAAATAAAAGCCGCGTGCGTGCAGAGGGGAGGCGGACGGAGAAGCACAGGGAGAAGAAGCCAGAGGAAACTTATCTGCGACATGACAAAGTTCAATCCACCGCCCTCCCTCCTCTGCTCGCCGAAAAAAAAAACCCGGTTGCAGCATCTTGCTGCCCGCGGCCCTACTCTGCCCGACAACAGCGCGGCCCCTCCTCGCCGGGGCTCGGCACGGGACCCCCCCGTGTCCCACAACGCGTGGCTCCGGGGACACCGTGGGAGGGCGGGGGGGGAGGCTGAGGCGGCGCTGCCCCAAAACTTTGTCTCGGTTTGGGCTCGAGGAAGGGGACCCCCCCCTCGGCTCGGATGCGGCCCCGCTCCGCACAAAGGCGGCGGAGGGCGGGGGGACACCCTCCCGTCTCAGCGTCCCTCTCCTCGGGAGGGGGAAGGACACGCACGTCCTCGCTGGGGCG
>JACDJE010000017.1:3414361-3521431 GCA_016647715.1 Pavo muticus
CTCCCTCCCGGGGACGCGCCGCCGTCGCCGCCTGGGGCGCGGAGCATCCCGGCCCGGCCCGCGGGGTGTCCCGGGTGGGGGGGAGCCGCTGCCACGCGGCTCTCGGCGGGGCCTCCCCGCAACGCGCCCGCGCGGCCCCGCTCCTCGCCAGGTGACAGCCGCCGCCTGGCAGCTCCCGGGCACGGCCAGCTGCCTTCAGTCCCCTTTTTCTTAACTTTTTACCTCACAAAACGCTCATCCTGCACGTTCTTGGGTCCCCGCAGGGGCCAGGAGTCTCTCAGAGGAAACAAAACACGCTGAACAAAACCTCTCTCCAGGAATGCGGGGTCCAAATATTGTGTGTGAGCAGGGGGTTTGCAGTACACCTGGTTACAGAGTGCATGCACGCAGCAGGGTGTGCTCCTCTCTATCACGGGTACTGCAGTGTGAGCTGGAAGATTCAGCAGGTGATGGAGGCAGGTTGTCACAGAGATCTGTCTGGAAAGCCAGTCCAGAGCTGTGCGGCAAATACTTTAGTTTTATGCACTCACAATGTGTAAACTCTCCATCCCGAGAGCTCAGTGGGAAAAAAAAAAAGTCAAATAAAACTAGTTGCGAGGAGTGCATCAATGAGGAGCTGGCTTTCTCTTCAAGGAAATGGTTATTTATGCTATTTCTAAGCTAATAAAGCCAGGCCTCTTAGCGCTGCTATTCGGGAGGTGGGACCTGAAGTCACCGGCTGGTGCTAAGGGAGTCCAGGCATGGCCTGGGGGCATCCGGCTTGTGCCAG
Source organism: Pavo muticus (assembly GCA_016647715.1). Lineage (NCBI taxonomy): Eukaryota > Metazoa > Chordata > Aves > Galliformes > Phasianidae > Pavo > Pavo muticus. Next base: position 3,415,131 of record JACDJE010000017.1, read on the forward strand.
GGACCTGGTAGCCTAGCTCAGTCTGCAAGGGGATTGAAGTGGAGAGAGATTCACATGGAGAGGGAGAGGCATCCAAGGTGCCAGCTCTTTTGCCTGCGAGGCATCGGTGTTAAGTTTGTCTTAACTGTGCCCATCCCGCATAAAGGCACGCATGTCAGGAATACGCAGAGCCCATGCCGAAGACATGAGCTGTGCTTTGTGCCTGGGATAACCATCCCCCCTTTCAGACTGCAAGTAGAACATCTGCTGTTCTGGTGATCTGGAAATGCCAAAACTGCAAATGTGAAAGGCACGCAGGTGTATTCAGAACACAGAACTTCAGCTTTACCTTACGGATCTTTGCTATGGCAGTGTCAGCAAGCTGAGCTGCTGCCAGCTGGGCCTCGTGCAGTGCTACCTGTGAGTTTTGTGTGCAAATTTCAGTGCCAACAGATCCATCAGAGCCAAACTGATGACTGACAGAACAGCTGCGTGAAGCTTACCCCACCAGACAGTAGGCACTAGAAAGTGCAATTGTTTTGCTATGAGGTTCTTACTTTACGAAAACAAGCAAACAAACAAAAACAATAAAGACAGGTCATTAAAAATAAATTCAGTGCAAAGTGCCTTCACCCTTTTCATCCCTGCCCCTATTCCAGCTGCCAACCTGCAATGGTAAAGCTGTCAGTATATCTAACAGCACTGCAGATGGCTCACATCTTTACTTGAGTATCTTTGCTTTCAGGCATCGAATTAAACCCAGAACTGAACAGTTGTCCACTGCAAGCTTGGCCCTCAGAACATTTATGTTCACACTAGAAGACTGCCATGGTTTCAGCTCAGATGCACATTCACACGAACCAGCCGTAGGTTAGGCCCAGAGTTCACAACCTCAGGCCTTGTTTGCACAGATATTTGCATATGTTGCTGTCGTTTAAACCGGTGTTCTCTAGAGGCTGGCACCTCACATCTAATTCACCTGTGGCTAAAGCCTCTGGAACGCTCCTTGAAGAGCTTCAGGCCACCTCTCCACCACGTTTCTGACGCACCCTCACTGCATTTCCTACCTTCAAGGTGCTCAGGCAGACCCCGCACAGGAGGGCTGGCCAGGGAAACTGGATCTACGTTCACTTCAGCATTTCAAATCTGCCCTAGAAGCATGGAAATGCAAATAATGCAGGTATTGCAAATCTCTCACTGGAAAGAAAAACGGGATTTTAGTGCTTGGGGAAATGATGTGATGAAATTTTAAATCACAGATATTTTTATGTTACAAGCATCTCTTCTTTTGCAGAAAAAAATGTAATAATGACAAGTGAATCAGTGCATGTTATGTTAATGCTGGAAATTAAAAAAGTTATGTAATAACTGGAAAACAATAACTATCAAAGTTTATGAAAGAGTCTAAAGTTCTATGTCTTTAACAGCTTAGGAGTTGAGTCTGGGCTGTCACTGGGAAAGAGAAATTAAAATGCAGTTTTCAAACTTTCCATCATTTGAACTTTTATGAACCATTACAGACGTCAAAACCCACTGCAGTCTGCATGTGAAATCTCGAGCAAAAGTTTTCATTTTTTCATTCCAGCGAAAGGGAAAGTAGATATAACTTTTGCCTAATAGAAACCACTTTTATGAGTAAAACGACTCCCTCAAATGTTACTGCGTTGCTTAAGTGATACAGATAACCCTTTCATTCTGTGCTTCCTCCCATCTGCGTTCTGTGTTTCATCCCATCTCCTCTGTTTGTACAAGCGAACTGCCAAGTCGCTGTTTTCCTCAGAGTGAGCATGGTTTGTGCACTTTTTGGATATTGTGACAGCAATTCTCAGCAGTGATGGTAAACATGATAAGGAGCAAGAAGACTTTCTCCATCTCCTACACATCCTCACACACCTCTCTGCTCCTACGCTGCGTTGTTAAATACCATTAACAACAGTGCAGACACAAGAAGTTGTTCGGCGATGGTATTTTGTGTATTATTAGTTTCATTAAAAACGCTCACTGGGTGACATAGCCATGCTGCTGACAGAAATGCCACCTGCTCCAAGAGAAGGACAACTCTTCCCTTACCCACAGATCAAATATCAGAGATGGTGATTAAAGTGATCAAGGAGAGAAGACAAACAGGATATGTAGCTTACATGATGGCCGCAGCTTGAGGATACGATGATGTCTGAAAGCAAGGAGACCAAAGGAAACGTTGGCATTAATAGAGGAGGTAAAGATTAACTAGAATATCAGTAGTTTTCTTCTACTGTTGTTAGACATTGCCAGTGTCTTCTGCTTTAGATCACAGTATTGAGAAGTTACTTTAATTTCTTGCAATGCTTACTTATCACTCTCAGCCAAAACAGCTTTGTGTAAGTCAGTTCTTACTAGCCAAGGTACATGCTGCAGGAATCAGAGAAGGTCCCGACTTCCAGGCTGCATCCAATGGCTGGGCGAGGCCAGCTCCTCTCCCTGCCCAGCTGCAGAGGAGATTACCAGTATCAGAGGCCCCGTCCGCTGCTCCAGCTTACGCCTGCACAGCATCCGGTGCAGCAAAACTGATGTCCCCTCGTCCCCTCGCCCCTGTCCCATTCCTGACGGCCTCACTCCTGCCAGGAGGCAGAATTCGGCTGACATCCTAACACAGGGAAAAGCGTACTTGGAGGAGCAGAGAATGCTGCCCTGAGGGCGTTGAGAAATAAGTCTTTATAAACCTTAAGACCAAAAGAAATGCTCAAATTTCCTTTACATTTCAACTGAGTATTTCTTGAAATGAATAAACACGCCACTGTTAGGTCTCCTCTGGGTTTAGGATTTTGTTATGGCTTTGAGGGATTTCTTCTTCAAGCGAAATATAGGTTTCTTGGATCAAAAACTCCTTGAGAGTAAAAGCAGAACTGTCAAGTGTGTCCACCATACGGGCAGAAAATAAAAAAGTGAGAAGTTCACTTACGCATATTTCCTACAAAATGCTTGGAAGGCTAAGCCTGATGAATTCCAGCAGAGGAAAACAACACAAGATGGCACACCATGTAGTACCAGCAGCAGACACTCTCACAGCATTTTTCAGATGACACGATATCGTATAACATCCCCATTTTCTGTATGTGGGTAAATGTGATGCACCACCATGCTCAGCTATCCTGGCCTCTGAAAATCCTGCAGCCAGGGAGATACGGGCAGAGCGGTGAAACTTGCTCCTGCAGCCACCCCACCCATATCTCCAAGGGCAGCTTTGGATGATCTGAAAGTCAAGGCCACTGCTTCAGTGCAAATTTATCTTACTATTACCCTTTAGCGAGTGAAAGAAAACCCAGGGTAGCACAGTGGTTAAGCAGTTTGCCTCACATCTCAACAGGATAGCAGTTGCAGGGCTGGAAACAAGACTCATCTTTCCCTTACAAAATCCTAGTGTGTTTTTTTCAGGTACTAAGCTATCCCCACTGCTTCATGTCCTATCCTCAGCAGACGGTATTTTCTGATAACACACAGCAAAAAGAAGAGCTCGAATGTGAAGTGTTTGTTCCCTGTTTGCTTCAAGCCATTTCAGCAGCGCAAAGCAGACCTGCAGCTGACTCACCTAGCCAGCTAAGAACACCTCTTGCCTGAGGACTCATCTGGAAATACAAAGGCAGCATGAAACCCAGACTGCTTTTTCCCCCACGTACCACTGAGTGTGGGGCATACTGCAGGACTGGTGGGAGCCTCTGGCTGCCTCAGTTGCTGTCCCATCTCCTCTCCTTTCACTGTGTGAGTGTCTGGCAGATGCAATGCAGAGCAGCCCCAGGACTGGACCAGCTTGATGAACAAGTCCCTTCCCCAGCCCTGCTTTTCAGGGCAAAAAAAGTTGCATAAGGTATTCCACAAAGCCATTTTAGCAATAGTCAACATTTCTAAATCCTTTCTGGGGAAGATCAACAACTGCAACCCATTCTTTCAGGAAACTTTAAGATTTATTTCCTATATAAAAATGGTAACTGTAGAGACAGGCTAAAGTGATATGCAAGCAAATTGCCTGTCCTTGATCCCTGTCACTGACAAAAACCAGCAGGAGCACAAAAGAAGGCTATTACAGTTTTAATAACTGAAATTCTCAAAAGAGAATGATTTTAAAAAATGGAGTGTTTCACATGGATAAAACCAAGTAAAATCTACCTGTGCATACTTAATTGCCTAGCAAATTTTGGAACGGCACAGCCTACTTATTGCCTAAACTGCTCCAAACTGTAGCATGACAAACTAACAAGCAGATATTTGACATTTATAGTCTCAAGCAGTTCTCTGATCACTACTGTACAGCCTCAGAAACAAGCTGTATAGTCCACGTGCTACGTGTAGAGACGGGGTGGGAAAAAGAACAACAGTAAGCAAAGCCACCCACTGCAATACTTCTGCTTCGTTTAGAACTCTGCATTGTTGCTGAGAAATGTTTGTTGCCAGGTAATGCAAAAAACACACGCGTGGAAAAATAAGTTAGCTTTTAATGCCCAGTTTGTGCTTTGGTATTGAGCACGACATATTTCAATCTTATTGACCACCCAGCCTCTCACACCTCGTTGATTGTTAGTTTAAATGTGATTATTTTCCCTAGTGTAGGCAAGTAGTGAGCCAGCTGTGTGTTTCCCTATGTCCAATTTGCTACGGAGAGCTGATTCTGAAACCTCCGACAAACAAAATTAATGCCCATTTATTCATTTGTAGTTGTTCAAAAGCTGCTCTAGCACTGGCAGAGACACCAGGAGCTGAAGGAAGGCGGCAATATCCACCTAAAGCATTATTTACTGTCTGTTGGTGTTATAGGCAGGTCACAGAATCATAGGGGTTAGAAAGGACCTCTGGAGATCATCAAGTTCAACCCCCTGCTAAAATGAAGAATACCTGCTGTTCATTCCACGTGGCTGCCACAGTATAGCTCTATGCAGTCCCATCTTAGTTTAAAGTATCCTCAATTACGGAGTATTCAACAGCTTTCCTCTGGAGCTTGGTCCATACTCTTGCAGATGTCACCGTTAGGATGTTTTTCTTGATTGCTTCAGCCTGCATTTTTATTTTCTTAACTTCATGCCATAGCTAAATATAGCTGAAAGGCAGCGAGTAGAAAACTGTGTGGGGAAGAAGGAAACCCCAGCCAGCCCAGGGGAAATACGGTAGACAGTGCTTTGAGATGCGCCCACAAAGCAGGAGAAAACAGACAGAGAGGGCCAGGAAGCAGCAGAGAGGTGAAGAAATAGGAAGTGAGGCAGCAGTCATGAAGAAAGTATGCAAGGGAGCAGTTACCCTGCAGGGAGGGAAAAAGCAGGACAACTTTCAAGGGCAGAGATTAATGTAACTTGGGGAAGGCTGCAGTGACAGGATTTGGGGAAGAGAAGAGAGGAACAGAACAACCAGGGAAAAAAATGGCCCGAGGATGCAGTGAACAAAGAATCAAGGGAGAGCAGACGAAACTGTCCAGTAAATGAGCATGAAAAGGGCCCCTTGTGCTTTGTACCTACTTAAATTTGTGCTTAAATTTGTGCCTCCTTAAACCAGAGGCAAAATTGCCTCGGGCCAGGTCTCTGCTGTAAAGTTGTGCAGGCCTACTTAGACGAGGCAGATGTACAAAGGGGTATGATTTGCAGCTGGTGTTAAAACTGAGCTACACTACCAAAAGCGGCTTATGTTCACAGTTATGTGCGCAGAGCTACACTTTCATCAGCATTCAGACAATGATAAGATAAGCCATATTGGCAAAAGCACAATATTGCTGATGGAAATTATAACTAGGGTAGATATACCTCTGCTGCAGTGCACACAGATATAACTGCGCTGGTAGAGCTCTATGCTTGTCAAAACAGTCACCCACACGCACACAATTAGACTGTCCATAGCAGAGGCAGAATTAAGACAGGCAAAAAGAATTCTTCTGCTGATACGATGAAATTATCATCACAGCTACCACAAAAAACTGTCAGCAGAAAGCTTCTCATGGCAGAGCAACACTCGTTTGTGGACCAGAGGAGCCTACGATAGAGATGTGGTTCAATCATTTCTGGAGCATTCATATAGGAGAATACTTAGCCACGAAAAGAAGACTCGGTACTTGCAAAGTATCTGCACATTAAGAAAATGTGGATGAAAGGATTTGAGTCCTATTATTGAAACTTTTACTTTCATTTATCATTCAGTTGTCTCGATTTTTAAATAAAGGATAATCAAGAAGAAACTATTCTCAAAACTTTTTTTTACCCTTCATTTTGATCTTCAGCTGGTTTTATAGATAAGAAGTTCACATTCTTATTTCCTTCAGTGAGATACAAATAAGGTGAGATCACTCTTAATGAGGGAGGGAAGATTTGGTAGAGGGTAGATTGGGTAGATATGCTACTAAACATATTTCCCCCTCCCCCCCTTTCAATGACTTTGGTGGTCAGATGGGACTCTGCTCTATCTAAACTGAAACTTGAAAATGAAAAAACCCCAAACCACTATTATTAAAATGAGCATAACAGAGCTGTTACATGAAATGATTCACTGAATGGAAATCTCAACTCTTGAAAGAAGTGTTTTCTAAGCATAGTGCACAGACATCTGTGTCTTCCTCAAGAGAACTCAGAGAGATTAGAAAGGGCAGAAGACATTTGAAGTCCACAGTTTCAGCTTGCAATCAGTGGTCTGGGTGCCTACAACAAAGGATTATATTATTTGAGATTTGAGTCTGTAAGAACACCCTGAAATCCTAACAGTCATGCAAAAATTTTCCTGCAACCTATTGTGAACTAATAATAGACTGCTGTGGCTCTCTAAGTTCACTGGTTACTACATTTGATTAAAGGTAAATTTGATTGCAAATAAAGTTTTCTCTAATAATTTTATGAATTCAGTTCATGAAATCATGTACTTTAAAGCACTCCATTCTTAAAATTATCTATCTGATGTACTCAGTTCACATTGTCCTTCTGAATTTGTTTGATTAAGCTGGTTCGCTCTATGTCACTTCCCTCTCAGAAGTAGCTGAGAGTGTATCTTAGAGTGCAATTGAGCAGTCTGAATAGATAAGCAAAATTACTTTAAAAAATCATAAAATGCAAAGAAACGAACAAGAAAAGGCCTGAGCTTGGAGCCTAACTTCACTAGAATACTTGATTATTTCAGAAGGCAACCCAAGAGAAGCACTGAGGAGAACACTGGTAGCACAGTGGATTACAGCACTGGCTTTCTACCTCTAGAGACGTGGGTGCAAAGCCTGATTCAAAATACACATAAAAATGAATGTGACGAATTCCCTGTCGTGCTTTCTAAGCAGTGGTCCACGTATTAAAATACCATCTGTTGAAGGACACCAGTGTCCTCCACATTTGCTTATCCTACACACATGCATGCATACGGCTGGGAAGTTGCATTAAAGGTCTCTCAAACTGAAAAGTAATTCTTCTTTTCTTTTCCTGTTCATTTTAAACTTATATTTATTGAGGCATTGCTATGGTTGTAGTTACATGTAATAAAGAGTAGATAAAGAGATGCATTCTAAGCTGTGGTTTCTGCTATAACAGCGGGAGTGATTCACCTCAGAAGATCTAGCCTGTCGTTCTTTGGGCACAGACTTGAACAACAGAAACACTTGTTTTTGCTGAACTCTCAGTCCATCAGCCAATGGACACAATTCACCACAGTCTGAACTTTTTTCTTGGCCTAATCTTAAGGACAGATCTGCAGATGATATTTCTGGTCTAGACGCTGGGTTACTGACGCAGCAAAGCAGAGGAAATATACACTGTGCCTACTTGTATGTGGTGATTGAATAGAGCTGATATCATTAGTCCCATTCTAGTATGAACACCGCATTACCCGATCATACTGGAAAAGGAAGAGAGGGCTCAAGATTTCATATCTGGAAATGGACAGTTCTTTTAAAGCTTGGTACTTGGGTAATAGCGTGTGTAAACAGCTACAGCAAAACCTCGTGGCAGCAACTTGGGGCTAAACATGAAGAAAAAATAGAGGTTTGGAGAGCCAAGACAACAGTGGAATGAAGGGAAAATAAGATGAGAGTGGTGTATAATAGTTCAGCATACAAAAGTTTAGTAACACAGAAACGAATAGAGACAGTTCCTGGCATGATTTTGGGTTAGTGCTGACTGCAGAGAACTGGTGTACAGCTGGAGTACTCGTGTGAAAATGTTAGCAGCATATGTAATAAAAAACCACTGAACTGGAATTATACAGAAATAAGTTATTATTGAAACACAGCTGTACTTTGAACAAAGCATCGAGGAATTTAAAAGACAATGATTTGCCAAAGGGAAAAGCATAAACTTATCTCAGCCAGAGAGCCACAACCAGTTCCTGTGGCTGCTCCCCACCACTGAGCACAAGCCCCATTTGCCTGCAGTAATGAAATGCGACCAAAAGATTTCATTACACAGCATCCTCCACATCAGTTTCTGTGAATTTATGTCCACTCTTCATATAAACTAAAACCATGCCAAGTGTCTTGCAATTTTTTTCTTCCTTTTTATCGCTGCTATCACACTTATCACATGAAAGTTGATCACAAGGGAACTGTAATTATTTCTCTAGCAGCTAGTGGTGATAACATCAAAGCAAGAATATGTTTATAGGGTTAAGGTATGATTATTTTAGCATCCCGAAGGCTTTAGGCTGCCATACCACCAAATTATCCCAGGGCTACGTGAGAAGAGGGAACTTCATGTAATTAGGAGGCCCTAAACTAAGGTTTCAGATTCAGCAAAATATGTCATGTCACAACTCATACTGCCAACCCAGACTGTACATAACGTAGCACTAGCTTTTGTAGAATTTAGAAAATGGAACAAATATGTTGAAAATCAGACTACAGAATTTAGAAACCACATTTTAGCTCTGAAGTAGAAAAAGCATGACATTTGCTGGACAACATAAATGTATGTATCAGATTTACCATATCCAAAAGAGCAAGAGGTAGATACACTAGGTCATGTGCTCCACTTCTGGTGGGAACCAATATTTCAGCCATATTCAATTAATTAGAAAAAAAGGCCAGCCATTTTTTTTCCATATAGGATGATGGCAGTTAGATATCTGATTCTACATTCTCTAGGCACCTACACAGCCTGATTTTCAGAGATGCTGAGCACATTCACTATTTCTATTGCTGCTGATCAACCCTGAAACAGAATTTCACAAGTACGGGTTAGATGCAAAACTACAGTCATAGAATCATAAAATCATAGAATCATTTGAGTTGGAAGACCATTTTAAAGACCATCTAGTCCAACTCCCTTGCAATGAACAGGGACATCTACAGCTACGTCAGGTTGCTCAGAGGTCCAGCCTGACCCTGAATGTCTCCAAGAACGGGGCATCCACCACCTCTTTGGGCAACCCGCTCCAGTGCCTCATCACCCTTATTGTAAAAATCTCTTCCTTATATCCAATTTAAATCTATCCAGTCACTCCATTAAAAAAAATACGGCATAATGCTCACAACTAGTTGTGAGATCTCTGATGAAAACAGAATGAAAAGGAATGGAAACACTTTTCTGCAACCCAGGTAACTGCCCAGACTCCTGGGATATCGCATGAGTCAGCTCTGACTCAAGAAATCCTCCCAAGAAAGGCTTAATAAGCACTCAAACATTAAAGAGAAAAAAAAAAAAAAAAAAAAAAAAAAGGGATGTAAAAGAATTGCACCTTGAAAATTTGTGGAAATATTCCAGAGCAAATCTACTTACCAATAGTCTGTGCTCTGAAGAATACCAGGAAGTTAGTTTAAAAGTGAAACTTGGTAAGAAATATTCTCTGAGAATCCTCTGCAGTTTGTCAAATGTGCTGCAGCATGTTGAAGCACTTGAAAAACTATTACTAAGAAAACAAGTTAAATTCTTCCCAGCAGATTCTGAATAGCTGGGAAAAGTGATGGAGGCCACTGCAATTAACTGAGCACATGAAACAAACAGCTTTCATGCAAATAATGTAAAGGAGTAAGAGGTTGAAATTTAAAGAAGAGTGACACAAGAACTATTTATGTAGATAATTTCAAGACAAATATGATTAGTAAGGTTTTATTTGATTATCAGGCACCTATGATAAGGATTTGGAAACAGGATAACAAAGTGGTCTCCTAAAATCATAGAATCATAGAATCACTAAGGTTGGAAAAGACCCACAGGATCATCCAGTCCAACCATTCACCCATCACCAATGGTTCTCGCTAAACCATGTCCCTCAGCACAACATCCAAACGTTCCTTGAACACCTCCAGGGTCGGTGACTCCACCACCTCTCTGGGCAGCCCATTCCAGTGCCTGACCACTGTTTTTGCTATGTTCCATTTTCTAAAAATGACTTTTTGCTATTATGCAAGAAAAATGAGAGGATGGAGTCAGCTGTCTGGGGATGGAATAGTGTTTCCCAGTACAGTGAGAAGGAGGTAGTGTGCAGATAAAAGCAAAAAGAGTTGTTAAAAATACTGCATATAAAAAATGCCAGGTAACAGACAACCACTTGTAAATGTGACCTGCACACATCTTTAAACAATCCAGTAATATTAGGAGATGTTTGCCAAATGCTTCTGAATATCACAAGGTTCTATGAATTATTAACCCGAACATTAAATAGCCTTGTGTTTTGTGACAGAGTCTCTACAGAACTCTGGTGATCTGCTCCTAACGATGATCCTACGTGCTCTCTGCCGGTCATGTCTCATCCATAAACCCTTTCTGCAGACTTCAGAGGGCCTACAGTTAGAAAGACAAATGTTGTCTTACTACAATGCTTTCCATTCTTTAGGGCCTATTTTTCATTTCGGCATTTTATTTATCATTTGGCGTTTGCATTAACTCTCCAAAGCAAAATTCCTGGTCCCATTATACAGACACACTGTTCCATTGTAGGAATATACAGAATGGTAATATCACCCACACAGGGCTTTCCAGGGCATTCTTTGGAAAATGAGTGTCCGATCCTGTTCGAGGCCATTACTGGACCTGGGGACAAAATGGTGTAAGGACGAAGAGGCTCAGTTTCAGGTTAGTAAACATACAATGTGTACAATCATTGCACAGCTCATACAGCCTGCTGCTTTGGTGGAGAATTTTTTATTTTGGGTGATGCATTAAAGGGAGGGTGAAGATACAGTGCAGTTGCATTCTTTCTAGAAAAGTACCAACCCTAAATCTGCACGTGCATTCGAGCTACGTTGAAAACAAAATGAAAGCTGTCAGTTCGGAAACTGAGATAACAGATTAAGGACCAAGCCTTTGGTATCAGAGTTTTGTACTGGCCCGTGATTCAGTGCGATTAATTTATTTATTTTTAAGTGGATGGATGCTACTCTGAGTTTCTCTTGAAACAAACTCAGTGTCAAGTTGGGCATGTTCATCAGCAAGAAAATCAGGCAGTGTGGCTGAGTGGTCTGAGCGCTCATTAAACTGTTTCCGAATTGCTTAATGTCAGCGACATCCTCCAAGAATAGCTTCTCACTCCTGCTCTGAAAAAAACACGAAGTTACAGAAATGCTGACATACCCAACTGTAAGGAATTCCAGAACCACGCAGTTCACTTTCTATCAGTTTTCTGCAAAAAAAATGTAAGAAATAAAGTAGCACTTTGTAATAAAATATCAAGGCATAAATGATTAGAAACCACCCTGATTTCACAGATCAAGGGAAGAGATATTATGCTTAAGGCCTTTAAGTAACTCCTCATAAATACAGACTGTCTTAAGGTTAATAATCGGTTAAAAGAGAAATTTCTTTTTTCTTTTCTTCCCTTATTAAAATATCTGATCCTCACTTCTGCCAGGATCCTGACAAGATCTTAAGAAGACCACAGTAATGATATCACACCACGCAAACATTTTCTTATCTGAGATGCTATTGTACCCTTGCCAGGTTGAAGAGTGGAAGATGCTAACTGTGGAAGAAGTTTTGCTGCTTTCTGTATACTACTATAGCGTGGCAGAACTCCCCCATGAAGTGATAATGGTGCGTGATACTTCTGCAACAGCTATTGCTGCCTAATTTCACGTCATGTTCTTCGTGATGAATCTCAAAGTACGTTGTAACAAAAATGACAGTTTTGTGAGCCCCGTTCTGCAGCTGAAGGAACTGAAGCAGTGAGAAGGGAACTAATCAACAAGATGTAGAAAGGCCAGGAACAAGAGCTGCCCCTCCTAGCTCCCGGCCTGCTTATATCAATAGCGCTCATTTCAGCACAGGAAATAGAACAGGCTGTCATTAAAGGAGGAAGAGCTGTCAGCCATACAACCATGTTAAAAGAAAAAAAAATAATTAGAAATTACAGAAGTCACATCACTGTCTGATACACTTCTACTTTTACAGCTTTCAAATGCAAACCAGATCGTAGCTGGACCCTATGCACACTGGTAATAAAGAAGAATCTGCCGTGCCTTGGACACTCAGGAACAGATAGAGAAATAAATATAGGGAATGATGGATTGATGCTTTTATGAAAGCAAGCTGGGGGTTGAGGTATACACAGGAAAAAAGCAGGGAGCCGGAATTTAAAACAGAGTGGGAGGTGAGAGGGGGAGGGGGAGGTTTAGGGGAAAGATTTTGCGTTGTCCAGGCTTTTTTTTCTTGAGGTAGCTCCTGACCCCGGCTTTGGGGGTGAGAAGGCCCTGTGACACAGCAGAGCTGGTGTGAGTTTGTTACGCAGAGAAATAATTTGAGGAGGGTGTACAGGTGTTTCCTGTGTTGCAAAAGTCATCTCTACAGAGACTCTTGTTTGCTATTACCTAAGACTTCAAAGAAAATACCAAGACATGTGTAAATGGTCGTGTCAATACCAGGATCCATCTATTCTCCAATTACCCACAGCTCCTGGGAATGCCCAGAAGGAAGCAGCAGCAGCAGCTCTTCAAAACATGGCCCTGAACATAGAGAATCTTCTACGTTTACCATTCCCTACTGGGTAGCTACTTCAGGAAGCATCCCCAGCAGTGCATGTTCATTGCCAGAGTTTTGCCCTATATGTTTTTAACACAAGATGTACAGTTCTCTCATTACATTGATTTTTATTTTTATTTTTAAATCTTATACTACTGACAATGGAAGACCTTTCACCTTTAGCAAACTTTTTTTGTCCCAAGCTCGTATGTTTCAGGCTAAATCAAACCCAGTTCCTCATGCTCTAACATGATGCTACTACTTGTTTGCATCATTTTTTTGAGTTAGGATGCATTTATCTTGAAGAATGACATCAATGATTTCTTTTAAATCCTGTTCTACTATTTTATGCCATCCAGTTCTGATTTTTCAGAGCAAGCCATGTACAGTACGACTGTTTTTCACGAGGGCTGAATAACCCATTATGACCTGAAGTGCTTTGCTATATGTCAAAAAAAAGGGGTGCTGAGAAGTACTGAGTGATCTGCATTTGGAAAGGTAGAAGATGCTAGCATGCTTTGCAAAGACTGTATGCATGCACAGTTTTCCTCCTCAAGCCCGCACAGCAGAGCAAGCCTTGCCAGGTGGCTGCAGAAGAGCTGATCCTGTCAGCTGCTCACCTTTGCTCTGGGATGGGGTGGGAGGACCTATGCACAGCCCTGTGACCTGAAGCACAGCCCTTTTGTGGGAAAGACTGCAACCTTGGGAACGAAACCGAATTTCACTTCAAGAAGTTCTAGTTAATGGGACCTCAGAGAAAGGAGGATTATAACGCACTGACTGTTTCTGATGAAGTACAGAAACCCTGCATTTCCTGTGGTCCAGTCACTGCAAAGCCTCTCCTGCGGGTGTCGGCTGAATTAGGGTGAATTAAGATAAGGGGAGCTGGGTGGGTGATTAAGGCTTCAATATGCATGTTTTGAAATGGGATCCAGCATATTCACTGCTAAAGTTTTGAAAAAGTGGGCTAGGTTAAGCATTTCAAGTCCACCATGTTCTTACTTGCAAGATGCAAATCTTCTGCGCTCCTTCTGGATCCTTCTCATCTCACTGGAAGAGGGGCTATAAATCATTAAATGCCTGGCTTTTGTTGCTCGGGACACTACAGAAATCATGGAAATGTGTTTAATGAACATTCTTCTTGTTCAAAGCATTTCAGTAGCTCAGCTCTGATATTGTTTCCAAACAGTTTTCTCAAGGCCCTCCAGCACATGGTGTTAAGGAAAAAAAAAAAGTCGTCAGACTGGTTTTAACACATCTTTTCAGTGCTGATAAGAATTATTGAAATAATTCTGAGTATGATGCACGTGAAGTACAGCTTTTGAAAACTTGAAGTTGAACTCTAGGCTTGGAGGAGAGTTGTTGCATCGCAAGCTCTAACAGACTCTTTCAAAGGTATTAGAAAAGAACAGGGATGCGTCTCGTAGTGCTCTGAAGAGTCTCTGTCACATCCTGTTAACCGTGTCTGCTTTTAAACCTGTTTTGTGAGTACAGCGAGTGGCTGACAATCCTCAGCTGCAAACAGCTTTGAAACTACACGAGTGAGTTTCAGAAGAAAGGCAGACACTGCTGTATTTTGGTAGCTAAAGGTAAAGCATTCAACAAACAGCGTGCTTTTCTTAATGAAGTAAACGATTGCGTCGTGAGACTACTTTGCTTAACAATGCCATCATTAAAATGGTAATAGGCTTTGAGGTCCCTATTCAGCCTGGTGTGGGATCGTACCTTTGCTGCTATTGTTTCATTCTGTTTACAAAGAAGTTTCTGCAATTCCGTCTGGTAAAAACAAGATGTTAACCAAGGAAATAAAGCTCCAAAATAGCAATGCGGCCGAATCTTCAAATCTATCTTAATAGGACCCGATCTCTAATTTTCCTGAAACCAGACAGCCACTTCAGCAGGATGTAAAATTATTCCCCTGCAAGGTGGAAACAAGACAAGCTAACGACTTTTCTTCTTGTCATTAATATTGTGTTGGAAATAATGGTTTCTGGACCCAAAGCGTGCCAAAAATTATGGAGTAAATAAGTGTAATCAAGCACGCTGTTAACATGATTTGGTGAAACTTCATACATCTTATTTGCCCTCTAACAGACATGAGGACTTGACTGAACACAATTAGAAAAAAGCCTTTTTAGTTAGGTTTTTCTTTTTCCTCCTGTTTTTTCAGCATACAAAACAGAAACAAAGCAAAAATACTTCTGCGGACAGACTTGGGTAGCAGAGCTTTAACTTCTCCATATTTCCTTTCCATACTTTTGCATTAACAAGCCTCCCATGGTAGACGAGGCTCATATGCACAGTTTGGCAGTAAAGGACAGGTCTCAGATGCCACAATCAAATTGCTTCCAGAGGCCTAATTCTCTGTTATACCTACACTATGTGCCATGTCTTGCTGTATTATCTGGTCCTTCTGGGGATCGCTAAGGCAGCAACACAGATTTAGAGCAGCGTCAAGGTCCCTGCCATTTACCCTTGAATTGAAAGGCCTTTGCCAGAGCCAAGAATAGCTAGAAAGCAGCAACTTGCTGGCCACACCTCCCTCCACACATCGTATCGTGCATCCCTACAGAAAGGAGCACAGGGAGTGGATAGCAAAGACCGTGATCCCACTTTAAGCGCAGGAGGATTTTCTCATGGCTGTTTCCATAAGGCTCAGCGCGCCTTTGCTTGTCCAGAGGGGCATAAAAAAGGCCCAGCATGACAATGAAATCAGATCCTCCTTACCAGTAAGTGAAGGAATGGTTGCTAAGTCAAGCACTTCTCCATCATGTTTCATTTTCCCAGCTCTCTAGGCTGCCTTAGCTCACATCAAAGTTTGCTGATTATAGGTGTGACCATTGAGACTTTCTGTCGCAGTGTCCCAACAGGAAACTTTCTAACCTTTCATTTTCATCCAGTAACGAGGGACCCTTGTGGGATCCACGTGTTCAGATCTGCAAGCCTCCATGGAGGCAGGGGTCTGTGCAAGCAGGTGGTGTGAAGGACTCTGTCCACTGCCAGGAGAGTTCATAAATCCAAGCGATGTTTGTCCACAAAAAATAAGCGTAAAATACCAAAGCAATTTCTGATCTTAAAGCTGCGGATAAAATTGTCTAAATATTTTCCATTGCTGGAGGCAATGGGCTACATTCATCTAGGATGTACCACCCAGGTCGGCCACTGATTTTTTTGTAAGAGCTTTGTGCCCCACAGCACTTAAATCATTATCCCTTCCTACTATTTTTTTTTTTTTTTAAGCAGGAGTAATGTTACAACAGACTAGCTGCATTTTACCATCTTTTGCTTACTTCTACGTAACTTTAATGATGACATTTAGCTTCTAGAAGCACATGATTTGGGAAATCAACATCACACATTATCTCACATAAAAAGCGAAACAGTAAGATTCACTTTTGAAAACTGAATAGCCTTCAGAGATGAACGAGGCTGAGGGGATGTTTGTTTTATTTATAGCAATACCTCCTTGACAAATAATTCAAAGGGGTAACAAAGGAATAGTTGTGCAGTTTACTTCAGTGACCTTGTTCCCATAGAAATGTACACGCATACCCTCCTCCACAGACTGGATGCATACCTATCTGCTGCTGCGCGGCCTGCACTGATGCATAGTGCATCTCCTCACTCCTGATGTGGGTCTGACTGCTCAGTCCTCCCCTGCTGATGCTCAAGGCTGCAAGCAGAATAGGTCCCACATACAGCAAACTGGATTTTCTTCAGACAAGTGCTTTAGGAAAAACAACTCTGGAGAAAAGCTGAAGAAGAAAATGATGTATCACAGTATCTGCCCTCTGTATTTCTTTTCAGTTCTTGATTCTCACTCTGAACAGCACTTCCCCACCCTAGTGAATAACTGTTTCTGTTTCTCTACAAGAGGAAGATGGAAATCAGACAATAAAAGCTGGAGGGAATAGAGATGAATGCTGTGTGGCTGGGCCTCATGCTGAATTATTTTTTCTTGCTCTTTCAGTTTGTTTTCCACCTTGAAAGTATTTAGTGTGAGGATTTCCTGCAGGGGAGTTGATAATTCTCTCTGTTAACAACACTGAAGGTTGTTAATGTAAAGTAGCAATACTGAAAGGAAGATGGATGCAAAATTAAGTTTCTCAGGCAGTATTTTTCTTCCTTTGCGCCTCTTCACTTTCAAAAAGTAAGGCTCTCAAACAAAAATCACTTGCATCCCGATTCTGCAAAGGGGCTGTGCTGCTGCAGAGCTGTGGCTGAGCTCTGCACCTCCAGCTACACCAGTAAGGCAGTTAATTTCTATCTCTGTTTTCCTAATGGTTTACAATACGTGGGGGATAAAATCTGAGCATTTTACTGCAGCAGGAAATGTAAGCCTTGAACTTAACTAACACAGTTTGTTGGGATATTTTTTAAATGTTTCCTGAGCTGACTGCAAGAGTTAGGCAGCCTATGCAGCTCCAGCTTTCTCCTCCTCCACAAGCGAGGCTCACCTATGATATTTACTGCATCATTGCATCCAAGCCAAACTTGGTTACTGCGGCAACTAAGTTTTTCTTCTCAAAGGGTCACAGGGAAACACATCCTTCAGGATCCCCTAGTAACCGTCAGCCGTACGACTGTGGAACATCAACAGTGAAATGCCTGCTTTCCATCGCTAAGGCAGCGCCGCCTGTGCCTGCAACAAGGGGGGCAGAGTCTGGTTACATTCCTGACCCACTTTCACATCCCTCCCTCCTCCTCCTCCATCTCCTCCTCCTCTCTCAGAGAGCACAGCAGCAACCAGCAGGAGCCTCCCTCCATTTAGCAAGGCTCCCAATGCCCGTAGCCACCGAGCCGTGTGCTGTCTCCTAGCAAGCAGCAGAAGCACAGATTTCCCCAGCAGCAGGCCAGGCCCTGTGTGTGTGCTGATGGTGCTTCTTTTGCCCAGGCCTTTCACACACCGGCACCACACACAGCGTAGGGCTGCCCCCCCTCACTCCTCTCCTGGTGGGTGCGTGGAAAGCTGGGTGTGCACCTTGCTCCCTCCCCAACACTCATTCTGCCATCCCCTTGGATTAGCCTCCGTGTGCCCGTCTGACTGCCGCTCTCCTCGCCCACCTCCTTTATGTAACCTCGCCATTCCGCTCCCACTCTTATCCTCCCGGGGCTCATCCCTTTCCCCAGATATTGCAAAACCCCCTCCTACCCATGGTGGGCAGGTGGGTGAGTAAGAGGAGGAAGCCCATGACCAGCTCTGTATCCCAGCAGCTGCTCACAGCACCCATCTGTTACTCCGCAAGCAACACTCCCTTTCCCCGCAGGCAGTGCAGAGGGATTTCACTCCGTTCAGGGGCAGGTGTGAGCCTTTGTGTCCCACTTCGCTTGGCCCCACCAGTGAGGCTCCCCCTACATCCCTGGCCTCCTCACAAGGCCATGGGGCCCTGGCCAATGCAGTGTGTACGGCCCATCCCCAGAGAGGTGTCCATGGCCCCAAGGCTGCTGGCCTGAGACACCGCGTGGAAAAAAAATAATAAAAAAAAAAAAGTTCTCTGCTCTTTGTGCTTATATAACTTAAAACCACCTGTTTTCAAGTTTGGACTTGATACATACTTCTGCTCTGCTCCTGTAAGTGCTTCAGCACATGGTACACACATGCTTGCATCAGTGGAGAGGGGGGACTTAGTGTTTAATGTGACCCCGAATCTTCAGAGCTGGACCAAATTAACAAAAATAGTTGAGTAATAGATTAATAATGACTCAAAATAACATGACACAGAAGCAGTAGATTGTTTCCATCACCATGGTTTTCCAGATACTCTCTATAAATGTGGATGTAGCAGTGTTCTAGATACTGAATATGTAGTACATTCATGTTTTTAATTATTAAATTCAAACTAAATGTTCATACTTCTCATTTAAAGTAATGTTTCACGTATAGAAATGCCTTGAAACATATTTAAGTGTTAATTACATAGGGTTTAAATGACCCCATGCTGTACTGTGTATGACCAGCACTGAACTGGCAGCAGTGCCTGAAGCATGGATGGCACTTAGACCTTCCCCAGGTATTTCTGCCTGACATGAGTTCACTCTTGTCATGGGGAAAAGCTGCCCACCCGCAGGGATGGGAGTACAGCGCTGCACCAGGGCCTTTTTGCTCCTTGGTGACGGTTTTATTAAGCCAGGTGAATGCAGTGGGCTTCCCTACATCGGCTGTGACCACCACGGTCACTGTGAGCCCACAGACTGCATGAGGGACAGCACACAGCCCTGGGCTGTGCTCAGGGCAGGAGCTTGATACATTTACCTAAAATCGCCTTTCTTCACACACCCACTGGCGGCCCTAGAGACGGGCACAAGAGGGTCCAGCCTAAAACAGCGCTCCCCAAAGTGCGAGGCACGTTGCCATTATAAGTGAGGCCTGGTGTGTCCCTGCCCGGGGAGCGGAGCTGGGAGCACCCCAAGGAGGGCCCCGCGGGGCGGCATGGTGCCAGAGCAGCCAGGACACAGCGGGAATTGCCCTGTTAGCCTCTCCTCCTTCCCGTGTCCTCCTGCAGTGCTGCTGGCTGCTGGGGAGGATGGGGCACTGCAGAGGAACATAAGAAGGGAGAGGGAGAACAAGAAGCAAAAACCCAGACAAAACACCTTTTATGCCTTAAATTTCCAAACAGATGTTAGGGCCTGTCTTTCTCGCTCTCAAGGATTTTTTTTTTAACCTTGCTGTAACTGCTGCTGCTGTGGTGAAGTAGGCTCCTCCAGCAGCATACCCCAGTTGGGTTCCTGACCTTGCCTCCTTTGCCCTGCAGAGAGCTGCAGCTCCTTGGCTTCGCTGCTTTTCACCTTGGGATAGGTCAGAAACATTACCCCGAGGTAAAAAAGCTCACCTCTTTCAGCTGTGAAGGCAAGGCCCAGCTCTGCCTCAGACATCTCCCTCCATAACAGGAATTTCAACAAGTACCTGCCCCTAAGATTAATGTTGCGCAGCATTCCCAGGCACGCCCCACCACAAACACGGCTGATCTTCTTCTGGGCCCCAGCACAGCACCAGCAGCTTTCTGCCCGCAGCAACGTGCCCCAGCTCAGGAGCGAGGTTCCCTGCTCAGCCTGAGACACCAACCCACGCCACTCACTAGTGGGCAAGTGGGGAAATATCTGCCCCATGGCGGGACCTGCAGAGCAAGCTCTTACCTAGCTGCAGTGCCTCCTTAGACAGGAGATCTTTTCCTTTCCCTGCTGACCCTGTTCTTGAAGATTTATATGACCAATTTATAATCTCCTTTTAATTGCAGAGATAATATATTTAAAACATATGTGCTTCCCGCAGCGCTGTGTGCACTTTGAATGTTGTCTGCCTTTTGCCCCGTGTGCATTCACTGAAGGTACTTGTGCATATGGAAACAATCAGACTACCCAAAAGACAACACACTTGATACTGTTAATTACATGGAGTAAACACCACTGGGACTATAACCAGTCTCTAGATCTGAGTAAGTATTTTGCTGCTGAGCTAAAGACGAAAGTCCATTATGTGCACTCATACAGCCGGCTAAGTCCCTGCTGCACACACTGCTGATTTCTGTACATGCTACGTGGCAGAGAGCCAAGGAATTATAGCACAAACAGGATTTTATAACCAGCGTTATTTAAGGATGGGCAAACTGTGAAACTGCAAAAGTCAATGATTCTAGTGCACTTTCAATTAATTTTTATTGTCAAGTTGTATTTCAGGATACTAAAGACCTCCGTGATGACAAGAAGGAGGCTGTGGGAATAGGCAGGAATACAGTATGCACGGTTCTTCTCTCTGATTTATGGATCAGTGAATAACCTATCTAGATGGCAAGTTATTTCTTTCCTCTCATGTTAGATGGAATTCATCTTTGTCTTGAGTTCCCGCCAGAAAACACATTTAAGCAATATAAATACAGGTATCAGGCATTATATTGTGCAAATGGTATATCTGAGTCCTTGCACTGAAGTAAATACCACTTTTTGTGCACTAAAGATGGCTGTAATTGTTCAGACAATTGATCTTATCATAGTCTGATATAGAAATAAATAAATGGAGTTAACATCTCAGCAGCTTCCAGAAGGAACTTCAGAGGGGATGCTGAATTTTAAAACACCAGCATATATTGAAGTCTACATGCCCAAAGTTTTAAAGTCAGAATTAAAGCAGACTGTGTGTGAGTAATCAAACTGATGTAGGCTTCCTTCCTTCTTATGTTGAGTGTCCAGTTCATCAACTTGGCACCCTCTGTGTCCCACTGAAACTACTAGGCCAGTTTAAAGGGACATGCCATGCTCAAACCCTTTCAGATTTACCTGAGATTAGGCAGAAGGTTTGGAAGGGGTTGCAGGAAGGCAGAACAATTGCATAAACCTTGTGTCCTTAGAAAACCTAAAGAAAGAAAAAAGAAAAAAGAGAGCAAATCCACATGCACTGGAAAATACTGATGGAGCTGGGCTGCGGGTAGGTGTCCTCCAGCTTACAGCTGAGCCAGGCTGCTTTGCTGGTGTGGTTTCTTCTCTGTTTCCCCAGGTTACTGTTTCATTGGGTATCTGTTTAGCTGCCCTTTAAACAAGGTCTGTGAAATGATCCACTTAAGAAAAGTGATTTTTGTTTTTGTTTTTTCTTAACCCAAAAGTCCTCAACGAAGTCTTCAGTGCAAAGCTATATCAACTCTTGACTCAGTGGATTGGGACTGCGGGTGTAAGTCTCTGCAGTACAAGATGCAGTCTGCATCTTTTAGATGGTTTAGTGGGAAAATACTGGTGGTAGGTGGATGGTTGGGCTGGATGATATTGGAGGTCTTTTCCAACCTTGGCGATTCTATGGTTCAATGATTGTGTGTCCATAACCAGAAGTGGCAAAAATGTGTCTCTGTTTTACATCTATTATGGTGTTCCTACTTTTCTCAGGTCCACAGCCATAAAGCGACCTTGCTCCTGCTTCTGTGCCAGCTGGTCACTTTGTGCTCAGCTGGCACAAACCATGATTGTTCTCCATACAGGTGGTCTGGCACCCAGGAATCCTGACCAGCATACAGTTAGCCCAGCTTGGGATGTGTTGAACATCTTCCTTTGGACCCACTAGTTTTGGCAGACCACGTCTACGCTGATTTTTGCTACTGAAGCTGTATCACACCGATTTGAGAATTTATATAACGGCAAAGCTAAGCCTGCAACATTTAAAATGTTAGCCAAGTTGGATGCGTTAGCAGCAGGCTTATCTGCACGTGAAAGCCTGTGTGTGACAAGGCAAAGCACGGACGCCTTGTACACTGTCACTGTGCACGTAGGCAGCAGACATGCATGCAGGCTGTGGCAGAAGCCACTGTCACTGGCTCTCGCCCAGTGCTGGAGGTTCCTGCTGCTTCATTCCAGGCTGTGGGGTGAGAGCTTCCTCTCATGCATAGAGAGGGACGTTGTCAACACAAAATGTATGTCTGTGCTAACCTGCCCCTGTTCTGGCTGAGAAAATGTAAGAAGCATTCAAGCACAGTTCAGCAAAGCAGATCTGAAGGGATTGTAACCACAGGCACGGAGGATAACCTCTTCCACCAGCACATTAGCTTGGGAGGACGTGCATCTGTAGCCCTGCCCCCTGTGTGGACTTTGTTAGATTATCTCTAGGGAGATGATTGCAGAGGAACCTGCTGCTCATTTGTAGCGTGAAACCACGCAGCTCCTCCTCTGGCTGCCACTGTGCTCCTGCTTATAGGGCAGCTACTCAGTTCATCTACGTTTGCCCTAAAGATGGGGGGCAGGCATAACCTTTTTGTACACCTAGCATGAAGTGGCTTACTCCTCTATGAAACTCAGGTGAGCTGCTTCTCTGTCAACTGCAAACTGGGAGCATCTTCACAGGGAACTCTTCTGCTGAAATCAAAGTGAAACTTCACCCTGGGCTTTCTTATTGCTGCCTCCTGAGTCACCACATCCTTCTCTTGTCACCACCACCTTTCAGTTTAGAAAGTGGCAATGAAACACAGTATTCAGCAGTGTAGAACTGGGTCTGTGTGTGAGGAATGAATTTATAGAGGGGTTAAAAATTGCTCTTTGAAAGCAGAGAGCACCAAAAGGTCCACCTGGGGAGTCAGTTGTCGGCGTGCTGCAGTTTTACAGTGCTTACCTACATTTCTTGTGGAGACAAGCCCCAAGGAATCTGAAGACTTGGCTTATTTTCCTGATCCTGCAGCAGATTTCCTGCCTTGCCCGGCCATGGGTAAGTCTTTCAGGTGCACATTTTCAAGCTTAGGCTTTAATTTTAGCCCTCTGGCTTAAGATATCCAGAATCTGTCCTGCACATGTATTAATCACTTACAGCTCCAGCCAAAATTAACAGAAGCTGCCTGTACACAAAAGCGCACAGAAAATTAGATGCTACTTAGAAAAACAAGGCCTGCCCTGTCTTACTCAGCTTGCTTATGTGTTTAGTGGGGATGATAACACCTGTCCAGCTGCGGAGACATCAGGCTAAATTAATTAAGGTTAGCAAAGGATGTGAAGCAATTAATTAGTTTTTGCAGAGTTGCTTGCATGTGTAAAGGAGAAGAGCTCTTTGAGCACTGTTTCTCCTGTTTTGGTCTTTCTATTAGATTCAAATGAGGATAAACATTACCTCCTTCACAGCAAGCTCAGCTAAATGTTACATGCCCGCGAAGAGTTTGGTTTTACTTGGAAGGATTAGGGCATGAGATTTTGGTTCCTCTCACTTGTTTATGAGCATGAATTTACTACACATAAATCACTGCAGGTCAGAACATTGCTGTTGCCTTAACACAAAGTAAGAGAGCACAGAATCACCCTTTAATGTTGTGCAATTGGACAGGATTTGGCTTGTCCTGATTTTGTGTTTGGAGAACTCAGGCTGCCCTTTGTGCTCAATGTTCTACCTCTTTTTCTCTTGAAGGTCCAGTGGAGAAATCCGACTGGGCGCGTTTGCATCACTCACTCACTGCCTGTTCTTTGTCTGTGTACAGTGTTTTGCTGAAATTAAAGCACAGCTTTCTTCTCTTTGCTCACTGTGGGATTTCCCAGTGTTTCACAAGGCTGCCGTTTGATGAACACTTCAAGCTGGCACTGATGCTGAAAGAAACAGTCACGTTTTCTTTATACCTGTTCCCTTGTATCTAGTCCAGGGTGCACGTGGCTGTAAGATGGACCAGATCAGGGAGGGAATCTGGCTCAGAAAATAGCTTTTTCTGTCTTGTAATCACATTTGTTTTATGTGGTTCCCTTTCATGACAGGGCTTAGCAGCAGGCCAAAGAAGAGGAGCTGGGGAGAGAGGGAGGAGAGGCCAGGCTTCTCCAGGTGGGGAGCCTTACTGTTTCCCACCCCATGTCTCTTTATCTCTCACTCCACTATGTCCTAGAGGTGGCAACAAGTTAATGTGACTCAGGAGCCAGAAGGTGAGGGGGTTGCTGTGGACGAAGGCCTAGATTGTGTCCTTCTGAACCCAAGGCTATTCCCCTCCCCCTTTCCATTCTTTGGGTTACTCAGCAGAGCTGCTCCGATTCACATAAGCTAACAATCTGTTTGAGAAGAAATGATCAGGGCTGTAGAAGTTGTTGACATCCTATTTTCTTCTTTTTTTTTTTTTCCAGTGGCATAACTGGTACTCCAGCTTAGCTCGTCCTTTTGTGCTCTCCATCCCTTGCATTGAATCCATGAGGATACACGAGGGTAGAACCTCAGCCCCCCTTCCACCCGCAAACAGCTGGGACAACAGCTAAAGACACTCAGCATTTCTCACAGTCCACAGCGTAGTTTTTGAGCTGGCTGGTAATTAGAAACACTGTACACTCCACTGCTCGGTCTCTCAGGCTCCCTGGCCAGCTGTGGGCTGCTCACCACCACCGCTAAGCCCGCAGTGCAGGGATGAGCCGCAGCGCCCGGTGAGGATGGGCTGTGGTCGCGGGAGGCCATCAGGTCGGCTTGCGTTTCTTTTTCCAGGAAGTCGAGTGCATACTCCCTGCTTCTTCTTTTTTTGTGATCTTCAAGAGTTCAGCTTAAAGCAGCTGCAGAAAAAAGCATCCTGCTGCAGAAGAGCCGATGGCCCTGGGAACAGACTGCTTTTATAAAAAGCCTTACGAGAGCCAGATGCCCCCTACCCTGACAAAGACTGATCAGGTGGCTGCTGGTATCGCCTTTCACTGCTCTTTGGCAAGGGTGGGGAAACACAGAATGATGGTGAGTTTTCAGGTGGAGATGTATTTTATTTTTGCTTCAGTGATGCAGATGGAAAGAGTCGTTCCATGCAAAGCAGCGCCGGCATAGGGACAAAAAGGAGGACTATCGGTGTCTAGGAGCATGCATGCAATTACTGTAATTCTCACATGCAGGGTGCCATGGATTTATGCTTTGTGAGAGGTCAGGTCAGATCATCAGCATGGAAAATAAATCCATTGGATGTATCTCTGGGGGGTGCAGGAGGCTGTGCTGCAAGTCTCTTGGCACGGGGTGAGTTTTGGACAGGCAATCACTTTGCAGATCGGAGAAGGGAGGAATGCACGCTGAGCTGAGCCACAAGCCTTTGCAGAACCAAAGCACTAATTCTTCCTGCAACCACTCTTGGGTCTCTTCTGAGCCGGGTGGTAAATCAGGACGTTTCTTCAAAATGCCACGTAGGGCTTGCAGAGATTATTCGGACGGTTTATTGCAATGTTGCAACAAAATCTCCCTCTTTTTCCTTCCCTCTCTCATAATCTGGATCCTGCTCACACCAGTACCTAACACGCATTTCATGAATTATTCTGGGGCTGAAACAGAAACTCCCTGCTCAATCCAGCAGCCTGATAGGTTTTTATCTCAAGATGATGATGATGGTTTTTTTTTTACATTTATAAAAGCCAAGAGATGCGACACAACTCCAACCCTAAACTCGCTCCCACTTCACTTTCAGGCATTGCCCCAGCACTTCCCCACCCGAGCGGCCGCAGCAGGTGTTCCGTGGAGGAAGAGGAGGATGAAGCCCGGCGTGCGAGCCGGCCCCGCCGGCTGCCGAGTGCCACCAGAGGGTGCTGCGCCGTGCCGCCGGCCTGCGGGGACGGGTGGGAACGGGAGGGATGCGAGAGGGACGCGAGAAGCTGCAGCCCCAGCCAGCTCCCTGCCTGCCAGCTCCTGCTGTGGTTGCCAGGCTGCTTGGTTTGGTTGCCCCGCAGCTAGCTAGCTCCGTCTGATGAACCTCAGCTCCCTCTGGAGAAAACAAGCGTTTGTGGCCGTGTTGATGTGCAAGGAGAAAAACATCGACACTGCAGATAATGTGGTTGGTACATCTCGAGACGGCGTATGTAGAAAACAGCATTTAAAAGGGTTGGTTTATTAACTTTGCACTCCTGTGGTGTAACCAGCCACCCTTTAGCGGGAGACAATTAGTCTCTCTTTAG
The DNA here is from genome assembly GCA_016647715.1 of Pavo muticus. Taxonomy (NCBI): domain Eukaryota; kingdom Metazoa; phylum Chordata; class Aves; order Galliformes; family Phasianidae; genus Pavo; species Pavo muticus. The sequence goes on from JACDJE010000017.1 coordinate 3,441,323, forward strand.
CAGAAGGCATCACATCCCTCTGCTTATCTCCCATGCTGCTGTTCTCCCCAGCAGCCGCACGCCTCGGTGCCTGCTGTCCCACATGTCCGGGGCTGCTGTACAGAGCGCTCCTTATACAGACGTCTCTTGGCATGAAGGCGCTCCCCGGGAGCACGGCTGTAGGTTGAAATTCTGCCTTCTTGGAATAAGCAAATGCCAGGGGTTTATTTCCTATTAAGCTAGCAGATAGTTTGTGCATTTAGCTGCAGTTTGCTGTCTCCAACCAGATACGGGTGGATACTTCTTGTTTTCCTTCCTCTTTATATTTCCAGCCTGGGAAACAGCAAAAAGTTTGTGCAAAAGCAACATCTGTGGGAGAGAGAGAGAGAGAGAGAAAAGGATGAGGCAGGCTGGCCGGGCAGCCAGCCTCAGGAGATGGTAAGACAGAAGAGCTATTCATTGTGAGAGGCAGTTGCTCCTCACCCTGCTAGACTATAAATTGGACACCTTATTAAGAACTGATCCTCCGACAGCCCCACCCCGGGCTGGGCTCATGCTCCAGACTAGAGGAACGTAATCCCGTTTTGCTCTGGGTGCCTGCTGTTGGGTGAGCACGTGTGTGAGCAGGACAGAGGACATGAGGCAGAAGGAAGCAGCACACTTTTTGGTTCATGGGTTGTCAGCTTAGGAAAATAAGGCAAGCTTTTGGGAGGGAATGGGGAAAAGCTTGGATGGCAGGGAAGTTTGGGCTCTCACACTATGATGCTCTAGTTGCCCTACCAAATAATGAAACCAGTATTACATTTTTTCTTTTTCTTTTTTTTTTTTTACTTGTTTTCTCAGTTGTAACTTAAAAATGCTGACTCACTGGCACTGTGTGCCAACACAAATATTGCTGCGGAAATCAATCATGGTGAGAGCCTGGCGAGATATAACCCCACAGTGGCACAGGCTTTCAGTGGGCCTCTTTGGTCATTCCAAGTTTCTTCTTCAGACAAGTCGCCTGGTAACTTCCTTCTTGTCAGGTGAGCCCAAAGGTCTGAGCAGACTTAGGCAGATGTCACGTTGAATGGTTGCTGTGGTGAAAAATTCACAGGAATGTGAGGTTAACACATTCATCAGTTGTATCACCCTTGGCAAGACTTCTGAGCTTTTCAGCCTTTGCACACCTTTAACCATTTGAAAGGTTCTTGGGCTTGCATTCGAAGTGCACAAGCTCTTGCCAGTTGCTGTCAGAAATAAAAATCTTTTTGTATTCTTCAGAGCTTGTTTTTGCGCTGAAGAGGACAGGATGGATTACAGGCCTGTTGTACTGTATCTGAACACTATTCCTGCTCATACATTCATGTTTTTCCTTCCATGTGAAACCAACTGGAGGAATCATGCAATACTAGATATGTTGGGAGGATTCTGCATTTTCAGAGCATCTGCTCATTGATTCCTCTGTTGAGGTTCCTCCGTTTTACTTTCCGTGGCAGGCAATTTAAACATAGTTAGATATATTGCAACTGAGCAGTGGTCAGGTAACTCAAAGTAACATGGAAATGTGGCCTTCATACAAGCCTCCCACCTTCTCAGGTAGCACTGAGATGCATTTCAATGGCATCTCCCAGACTTGTTGACTTGGGTTGCATCTCATATAATTGAAAAACAGCCTTTGTATTTCCGTTAGGAGGAAATGCTTTTTTTTCAGATCTGAAAAGTCTAGGATATTGCTGTGGCTCATTTGAAAATGGTCACATGATTCTCTAGGTTGTGATTTACCTGACTGTCTCTGGTGTATTGGAAGGCATTGACTCGTAAGATGTTCCTGGATACCTTAATTTGTGTGCCTCAGATGACCTTACATGCTTGTAAAAATGAACACAAAGCATCTTCAGCGTTCACTTTTCCTCTCCTACGTTCTACTTGAGGGTCTTCTTAGTTTTGCCAGTGATTTTGTTTCCCAGTAAAACAATGTGTCTTAATTCACGCTCTGTGTATAAGTCTGTGTATGTGATTCCGCCGTGCCCTAACCTCCCCATAAGCATGGGTCTGCTGGTTGGTTTTGACTGAATTTCGCAAAATAATTGAGATTTCAAACTGAAGTTCCAAGAATGTTTTAAAAAGAAGGGCTAGGTAGGTACAGGAGAAGGCTTTTTTGTGCTAGAGATATCCTAGTGCTGTCAGCTCAGATCACCGTTTCCCGTGTACCAATGAAGCCTCACTGGAGTGGGCCCTTGGAAATCAGTCTTCAACACATCTGTCAGACATGGATTACTTGTTAGTACTGGTGGTTTTGGTACAGTTAGAATAGAGGAGGGGAGGCTGGGTTGAAGACCTGGAATTTTCTCTTTTGTTCTAGACTGTTGAGATTTATGGTTTTCCCCTGCAAGTAGTCAGGATTTTGCAGTTGTGTCCTAGGCACTAGCTGTCCCCACTGCACCTATCCTTCAGATTGGGTATTTATTGTGTCACAGAGCAGTATGACTGCCAGATTTCAACATAGCTGTGGCTGTCTTTACACCAATTTTTGCAGTGTTGAAAGCTTTGAAAATAAGGCCTTTGGGACTAAGCGGTGAGCAGAGCAAAGATCAGAGTTTGAACTTGCTCGGAGGTCTGGTGTTGCTGGATAAACGGACTGACATTTTTGTATGGGGCATCATTTCTGAACCCATCGTGTTTGTAGAAATCAAGCATAAGGAGCAAGTTCAATCTAGCAGGTCGTCTGATCAGAAATAGCAGTGAAGAACAGAGGTATTTGCAATAACAGCTGTTGGGATTTCTAGAAGGAATGAGTTCAGATAAACACTAAATCTCCATTCTGTCTTAATGCCAGTGATGGAGAATGAGTGACATTATGGAAATCTGAAATGCTTTCCTCTACCATCTTCAGTCCAGGCTCTTGCAACAATTCAGCTTCTGCCAACTTCTCTTCATTCATTTGCTGATCTCAGCCAAGCCCTTGTAGAGCTGGGTAACGGTGTTATTTGCATGGGAGGTGAAGATGATGTAGAGATGGGTGTCATATGTGTACTGCTGACAAGTCAGTCCATGGTGCCACTGAATCTTCTCTACAGGCTTTATATAGATATTGAGCAGGCTGGGTGAGGGGAAAGAATTTTATGTTATTCAGCAGGTGGAAAAGGTTTTGGAGGTTAAGGAAAGAGCAAGTGTTTATCATAAATCTCTTGAGCTTACTGGAGATTGATGTAAGGGATGTCTGAAGATGTATCAGCTCAGTTCCAAAGGGCTGTGGACAGACATTTATTTTCAAACAGCTGAGCTGGCTGGAGATCTTACAGCCATTCCAGATGCTTGCTACCAACCCTCTGCTGATGGTTGCCATACCTGTTGCTCTGCTGTTAGAAAAGGTAGTCCAAAGTCTTCCTGATCTGTCCGGTGAAGTCTCTCAGATAGTTGTGAATGCTGATAAAGGTGGTGTTATTTAACACAGCTGAAATTGTGTTGCCTTTAAAAGAGAGAACACTCACATTGCTGTGAGTTTTGGAAAGGAGAGAAAGGAGAAAAGAAGACCTCAGCCTATCCTACAGAGCACTCCCACAGCCCCAGACAGCTCTTGCATTGCCTCCTGTGGGCCTGAAGATGGGCAAGGCATGTGTGTGGGGCCGGGTACATCTTCTGGAACAGGCAATGTAGCTGCTGTTTTGGGGTTTGCTTTTATGAGTGAATATTTGCTTGGATATTATGTATAGATCTTGTGCTTAAAATATACATAAAGTGCTTGTTTCTTACATGAGTGACTGAAATGATGTATGTGGAGATGTGTCAGCCTCCTACAGTGTCAGATACCTCATGTGGCAAAAGCTCAGGTAACCAAGAGTTTGTTATTATCCAAATTTTCTAACAGAGCTCTTATAAGAAATTGGTTTTAATTATTACATTAATTCCACTATGGTTAAAGCTGAACCAGCAAGTTACAATAAAATGTTTAAGTTGGGGCAAAGAAGAAAGCTGATGCACTTGGGTGTTCATTCAGAAACGGGAGAAATGGGAAGAACTGGGATGAAAACCTGTGAGTGTTTTTAAGAGATCCTAGAATTCTTGCAGGTTTTACAGATCCAAAAACACAGAACTGCTGGAGATTCCTTGACATGTACACAGGCAAAACAGAGCAAGCAAGAATACTGGTCATCTTTGCTGGCCATTCTGTTTCTGAACTGGGCCAGAGTGAAGCATCCTACCTTAACAACAGTCCAAAACTCTGCAGGAATTTGGACTAGCATCCAAACTCAAGGCACAGGCTCTTCTCTAAATAAAAATAACTCGATCACAAGCTATTTTGGGGTGGTGACTTTCAGACAAGAAATGTAGGGCTTACACAGGTTTTTACTTCTGTCAAATACATCTGGATGCTGTACTCCTTCCTGCCGACACTCTGAACTTGCTGTCTTCAGCTCAGAGCCAAAGAACCCCAACTGGAAGCTAGAAATGGTAGAACAACTGATGTTACCCAAGGTAAACAGCAGGGTTTTTTTGGTGGTTTATTTATTCCACAGAGGATATTCTGCTACTCTGGTTGCTGCTGATGCTGATAAAATTTATGTCATGGCCTATGATGAACAGCATGCAATGTTGGTTCAAGATAAGAGCCAACAGCATGTCAAAGAGTCTTCTCCAAATAGGAATCCCCATAGATCTGGCTTTTTTGACAGGGTAGTAGTTAACAAAACTGCCACACCTGGCACCATTGACATCACTGCCAAAACTGTCCGTCACCATCCTCTCCCCTTCCCACAGCACCCAGTAACAAATCTGTTTTTTCCTGTTTACTTGGATATACCTGGCATTATGATAGGAACAGTTCCCGTTCATGAAGAATGCGGTGGGATATAACTAGTTGTAAGGGACAGGAAGCAAAGGAGGAAGCGGTGTGCTGGGCTATTGTTGTTAATGGCACTAAGCAGCAAGTGCTAAAGCATGTTTTACATCAGTGTGAGCACTGCTGCGTATGATGTCCTACTGGGAGTGCCTGCACTGCGTGCAGCAGATGGGCAGCAGGAGAGTTTCACTGCTGGGTTCTGAGGTAAGAGTGCTTCCTACCTCAGGAGCTCCAAGCAGCCTATGAACTTCAGTTGATTTAAAGCTTTGGACCTTCTAAATTATTATCCAGTTGTATCCCGGAGCAAGACATATTTGCTGAAGATGTCACAGGAAGTTTTCAGCTGTGCCAAGTGTATAAACTAGATCTTCTGACTCATAGGTCTAGAGTTTAATCAAAGGAGTTTTCTTCCTCTTTACATAGCTAGCCTGCCTTCTCTTTGATATTATCCCACCCTCCCCTAACTACTGGGTGACATCTGATCCCTATGACTCTTCTATAACCTTCAAGGTCTATTGTATTGGGTCCAAGATCTTGTGTTTTATTTCTGGCTGTTCTAATTTTGAGTCCATCCCTGCAATTCCAGGGGGATCACCCTTAGACTGGCTGCAAGCCCTTGGGAAGCAGGGTGCCCCTTGGCGGTACATCCCACTGTGGAGCAGAGATTTCCCTGAACCACTCACTGTCCTCCACTAAACCCTAGTGTGGAGGATGGCTATTGCCTCCCACGTGCTTCCTGCAATTTCTGCTTAAGTATAGTATTCTTTGCGCTCTCTCTGCAGTTGGAATGTAGAGCTGCTTTCTGTAGATTTAAAGTTGCTGCCTCCTCTGAAGTGGCTTTATTTTAGTGCTCAGCTCGGTGATTCCATACTTAATCCAACAGGTATCTGAAGTCCAAATGCTTTATTTAGATCTAAGTTAACACATAGCATTGATTCTGTCAATATTATTAGATTTTCTTGCATCTTTAAACTCAGTGCTCTTGGCTCACTTTTGCTTTTTTTCCCTCTCGTCAAAGGATTTGCAATTTGCAGTTTGGGCTATGGATGTAAAGGACCAAATCCTGCACTAATTTAAGTCTGTAAGAGCAGTGGAACTACGTCCCTGCATGTGAGAACACAGGATGCTGAAATCATTCCACCATTTTGAAAAGCACGTCGTCTAGAGGGCTGATGCTGAGAGATGTCGTTTAGGATTATCTAACTCCTGAACCTGTAAATCCTGATGTAAAGATGTATTTTTCCCTGGTTATATACTTTTATTGGTCAAGAGATTATTTTTTTTGTTGTTGTTTTAAAAATTTTAGATGTTAGATGCTGTGCATCTAGGCCCACTTACTGGAGTTGTAACACCTTTACAACAGCATTTCACACAATACACCACTTTTCCCATCCTATCTAGTATCAGAGGCTTATCTCTACCAGCAGAGTTCATGGATCGAGACTGGTATTAAAATAACGTTTAACATTTGCACAGATGATGAAACTTCAGTTTCAAGTTCAGTTTTGTAGTTCTGTAGATTTTTACTAGATTTGAACTAGCATATTTTTAAAATGTGTCCTGTGTTTTTATTCCCAGCTCCTCTGTTTGCTTTGGGGCAATTGCAAGTTTTGATTTTGAGTTTTGCAGCTTACCTGATGCAATACGTACACACCGAATTAAAATGACACACAAAATTAAAACAACAGCAGTGTTGAAGTAAGGGAAAAAAAATCAAAAATAAAAAAGCTATGTTGTGCTGGAAACATGCTGAAAAGAAATGTTTCAACACTGCTGGAACTCTTTGTTTTCCTGGTTTTCTTCCTGAATGAAATCCTGGCAAAATCAGCTGGATTTTGTGATGTGTTTTGGCTCCAGCAGAGCAGGATCCTAGCAGCGTTTCTTCTGATGGCTTGAGAAGAGCGGGAGCAGAGGAGGTCCCCGTGTGGAGGGTTTTGTTCCAGGAAAAGAGTCCTCCTGGCCTATGAAGAGGAGCGATTCAACGTGCCTTCCGCTCGGGGGTTGGAGGGGAAGGAGGGAGAGGGACGAGGACACTTCCTTCACAGCGCTTTGTCAGGGCTTCTGGCCAAGAATGTAAGTCTAAATTCAAGTCGTCGAGAACTGTGCCAGATCCTGAGAGTTTGGGAGTCCCTTTGTCCAGAAGCTTGCAAAAGTAAAGGTAGTTGCCAAATGGGATGTGTGGCATCCATGTAATACATCTGACGCATGAAAATGGGTTCCCGTTGAGCTTACCATGGTGCCTGAGGCAAAAGTACTTCTGATTCCCTGGATGATGCAGTAATTACTGGGCTGCTGCTGCTTGCCTTAAACCTGGCTACAATGGCAGCTCAGGACAACTGCCAGCCTCGGGTCAGGCTGAGGCAGATGGCACACACTCAGGGAGGGAAGGTGGGGCTGCCTTTGGTTCTGCTCTCTCTCTGGGATGAGAGGACCTGATAGCATTTGCATTTCTCCTTAGACTCAACCATTAAGTCTGATGACAGAAATGAACCTTTCCCCCTGGACATGAGCCAAGAAACTTTTTTTTCTTCTTTTTTTTTTTTCTTCTCTCCTGTCCCTTTCATAACCGTAATTTTCGTGTATCTCTGGAACATATCATGTACTACTGTCACGTGCTGTAGGTGTGCTCCCCTTTTCCTTCAGCTGTGTTCTGCTGCCCATCTGCCAGGTGAGAGCCTCTCCTTGGCTGACTGATGCTTGCTTGCCATAGGTGATAGGGGGGACTGAAACCATTGTTTCTGCCCCACGGAGATCCTCTGCATCTCAAAGAGAGGGAAGTCTGCTCTGGAAACCTGATGAGATGTGTCAACAGGGTTGTAGCAATTCCTGTAGGATGAGGCTGCCTGTTTTCCTGTGCCTTGCTGGAAAGTTCAGCCAGTTGTGCTTGTGCAAACCCCTGGAGGGCTCTGAGGCTGAGCAGGTGTCAAGGAGGACGTAGCTGGGGTTGCAGAACTCCTATTACAGGCTGTGCTGGCCAGAGAGGTAATTTGTCTTGGTAGGAACTGTCTTTGTGTTTCACAGGGATGCCGCTGGAGAACAATAGGCAGGGGAAATCCCACAGTGACATTTCCCAAGCTAATAAAGTGGGTTTCTCCTGTATGTACTGACAGGGGCAATCCCAATCTATTAGGAAATCTGTAGAGTGATGTCCTGTGCTGAGGGGTTGCCAAGGGCTGCCAGTGGATTTGCTCTGATACAAGATGCCTCTTTGCAGAGGCATCAGTTCTGCCATGCTACTGCACTGAGAAAGCTGTAGCATTTTTGAGGGCTGTCACAGCCTGGGTAACTGTGTTGTGTTTTGGGACACAACTCAGCTGCTCCAGTGCCACAGGCAGCAGCACTGCTTGTCCCCTGTAGCCTGTGCCAGTAGTGGGGTTTCCTCTGCAAAGCAGGGCATGGTCTCTCCTGTTTGCCTGAGTTGGGGTCGGAGAGCATGTCCTTTCCCCCGCATCTCAGCAACACAGGAGCAGGGGCTGCCCGGTCCCTCACCATCTCCTCCATTCGCATCAGGATTGCTTTTTCCTTGGCCTCCCTGACTGCAGTGAACCATCCTCTGCCTTTCTGCCCTGTGCTGGCTGCGAGTGAGGCTTCCTCTGTGTCCCCCCTGAGCAGCGGACTCACTTCCAGCGCACTACAGGCAGGCCTCTATTCGGATGAACATCCCTGTTAAATATGTATGAAGCCGACTGACTGCAGCTTCCTACTTGTCCAGGCTTTATTCCTTTTTCATTCATTTGCCTTCTGCTTTATTGGGACTTTTTTACTCAGAGGAAGAACATACTCGTCTCTGTGAGTTTTGACTTATCTGAGTGACTACCCTCAATCTGTTTGTCTTTAAAACTTCCTCCCCTCCTCCTCCACTCCATCTCTCTCTTGCTCTTTTCTTTTTTTTCCCCTCTGCAGCTGCTGGACAGCTTTGTGACCACCAGTCGGGATGGCTGTTTGCCACTCTCTCATGATTGCTGCCATGTGCTGTTCCCCTTGTGCCTGCTCCCTGTGTTCTTCCCTAGTCAAAGAGGGATTCTCCTCTGCAGAGCCTGGGCACAGTTGTCCCTTGTCTGAGGCAAGAGATCATGCTTAGCTCTGACTCCATGGAAAGCCAAGCATTTGTTTAATTTAGTGATTTTTGCCTTGTGCTTCTCCATACAACATGAGGTGTTCATTTGGTTTTTTATCTGTTCCTTGCACTTATGTACTCTTTTGTCAGGGCTTTGACTCACCTATGCTTGGCAAATGGTGGCTATCTCAACCTGGGTGTTTTTTGCCACTGTGCCACAGCCACCAGGCAAACAAAACACGTGCTTGTGCCTCTGTGGTGGCAAGGTGAAGTCTTTCATGAGAGCCCATGATGCAGCCAGGTTGTGGATGGTTGGTGGTTGGCTCTCCTGTGGCCAGGGAGGCTATCAGGAAGGAGGAGGTCTCACCATGGCTGCAAAAGCTGGATGAGCTGGAGCTCACTTGTCAGCACTTCCAGCACTGGTGGTGAAGGTGCATCAGGAAGTTGGGGCTTCATAAAAAGATTTTTGTTTTGAGTGGGGCACATATCATCCTGACGGCAGTGGCTGCGTAAGGGCGTACTCATCCTGTGAGCTGGAGTAACCCACCTGCGCTGTGCCTGAGGGCTTTGGCTGGGGTTTGCAGGCATGTTTGCAGGAACTTCAGCACCCAGCTCCTGACGAAGCTTTGCCTTTAAAACCTTCAGGGTGTTGTGATTTCCCATCCTCTCTAGTCATCAGGGAACCTCCCAAGATTAAGTAAAAGCAAGAGAGATCTCCAAACGCACACAGTGGCCTGCAAGCTGGAATGCCACCCACTGAAGTGAGGGCTGGTTAAAAGGCTGCCAGAACATGGATGCCATCAGTGGCTTGGAGATTTTGCAACATATCAGCATAGTGATGAGTTGCTCTGCCTGGAGGAGGTGCAGTGTGAGCCAGTTCAGAGGCTCTTCTCAGCAGCCCTGCTGGTGCCCCTCAGGGAAGCTGGTGCCTTAGCTGTCACAGGCCTGGGAAGGAGGATATCTGCACCCTTGAAGGGGTTTGGTGCCAGGTGAGAGGCACTTTGTTGGGAAGGGAACACCTGATGTCCTTGTCCTGCCTAACCAGGACGAAGAAGAGCTTTCCCTCTACTGAAATCACTCCTACATCTCCCTGCTTGTTTACTCTACAGGGAGGCCTGCACGGCCTGCTTCTGACAGGGGAGTGTCGTGCCACTGCTGACACTCAGCCAAGGCTGCCTGAATAATGGCAGCATCAGCCTGGATCAGGGTCAGCTCACGCCCATGCTCCTACCTGTATAGGTCTGGTGCAGAGTGTGGAGGCCCCTTCACAGCCTCCATGGGCAGCCCCAGAATCCGTTGGAGTGGCCTCCCTAAACTGCCAGGATTGTTGTTTCTTTGCTTACCTGAAGAAACAACATATCCAGGCCCATGGATGCTCATAAATATCCAGTTACTTCAGTATTGATGCATAAATTCAAAACTACTCTTGGTTGAAATCTCAGAGGGAAGAACAAAATTGTAGTCACTGTTAACCCGGAATGCTGACTGGTACTCCTATCCAACATCACTGTGCATTCTCCTTTGATATTTTATGATGAAGCCATGAAGCCTGGCATCTTTCAATTTTATAATAGAAGCACATTCACAACAACAAAAATATCAGTGAAGTTAATACTGTCCAGGTCACCGGATTAAAACGCATCTATCAGTTGTTTATCCCACTACCTCTGGCTTTTCCTGCACCTGTTTCCACAAGCGCTGGAGCATTTATGTTTCATCTGTCTTTTCTGCGGTCACATGAAATCATCTGGGAGCATAGGCATGGCGATGAAAGACAAGTGTGGTGGATTTCCATCTCTGGGATGGAAAGGGGGAAGCTGAAGAAAGATTCCCCCATAAGCTGGATCACATTATCAGCGCTAACATCTTGGTCAGCACAATCTCAGACTGTCAAAATTGCAAAGCTGTTTGCTGTCACAGCCACAGCCTCTGCAGCTTCCTGGTTCCCTGGAGTAAGCTAAGGATGAATCCTCCAGGACCTCCTGTTCCTCTGGCAGGAAAGCTGAGCCCAGGTCAGATGAGTGTCAGGCATCTGAAGCTGAATGCATGACCCTGCTCGTCTGGAAGTTGCTGAAAAATGTCCCATTTGAATTTAACAAATAATGCCAAGGCCGAGGCCTGTAGTGTGTTGAACATCCATAGACATTGAATAGAGCAGCGAGGCTGCAGGAGATCCCTCATGTTTTGAAGAATCGTCTCTGTGATACAGACACAATACTCAAGTGAGGTATTGTATATTTAAGTACTCTGAGTTTCCAGGAAGAAAGGATGTGCAGATACTGTGACTCACTAGAAGAATTACTTCTAGTGACTCAAAGGCTTGCGTGCTGATGTTTCTTAGTTTATCTCTGTACTCCACCATGGGCCCAAAACCCTGCTTTCAGGACTGGAGAAAGTTGGCAACCTTGAGGATCCTCCCTGGCCTTGTGCAGCACTCTGGAGGGAGAGATTAACCTCTCATTGCCTCATCAGTATAGTCTAATTCATTTCTGAACTGTTACAACAAATGTCTTGGCAGCCCAGGGATCCGGAAGCCTGATGGTGGCAGTTTTGCCTGAAAGAGGGACTTTTATTTTGCCTAAAAAGTGGAGACTTTTGCCTAAAAGGTAGTGGTGCAGGACACTTGGGCTTTGATAAAATTAAAGCGGGATTTGAGGAGTCTTCATAAGACTCCTCAATGGTGGTGTGCAGGTTTGGCATTGATCTTGTGATCTGAAGATTCTGTGGGTGTGCTTACTCAAAGATGATGGTGCCTGGGAAGAGACAGGTCCAGATAGATTTAAAGCTGAGGAGCTCTTCAGCCCTGCCTATTTTTTTTTTCTTTTTTTTTGAAAGAGGACAGAAAGAGATGTCAACCTTTTCTCTTATTCCTTGTTTTGCGGCGGATTGACCAGGAAACCATTCCCATTGGGCAAAAGGTGAAACTGAGATCCTTTGTAGCTTTTGTGTTTTTGTTTCCTGTGGTTACTGCAGGGAACCAAACTCTACAAAACGTGAGTACTACGCATTGAAATGAATCCAGATAGCTCATCTCCTCTGCTCTAAAACCAAAGTGTGTGCTGTTGTCAGCCTAGAAAAGCAGTATATTCATGGCTGGAAATGAAGAATATTTCTTCCCGAAGTGTGTGATAATTTTGCACTTAATTCATACCTAAGAAACTTAGTGAATCGTGTTTAAAAACTGAGTCTTCTTTTTCCTAAAGCTAGGTCTTGAAATGTAACGTGCCTCAAATATCCAAGACTAAAAGGCAAGCTTTAGAAAGAGACGAAGCATGCCCTCATGTGGCAATGTTTTTTCCTTATAATACCTGTTTGTTTTGGTTTTAATTCTGAAAGAATTTGTTACAGTGTGTTATGTCATTACATCGGAATTGGCATTCAGAACAGGCATTCTGATACAATGCTGGTGTACACACAAAATGTTCAGAAATAATTATATGGGCTCTGATTCACTCATTACTTGAGTCTGTGCATGAGTGCTTTTATTTTTATTCCAAAAGAAGAATAGCTCCACACAGGAATTCTAAAATAAATAAGGGCGTGAATTAAAACTTGTCCTGTCCTCTGCTACGTGGGAAAGTTGCTTTCCATGACTGAAAACAAAGTCTAAAATTATTACAAAGTCATGGATGGACAACTTTGTTTTAAACCAGAATAATTGATTTTGAAGTCAATTTTAAGCTAGACCAAAATAAACCAAAATTGAAGTAAATGTTCACAGAGCCTGGGCTGGCCTGAGTATCTCACTTTAAGGATCATGTTATTTGTTGAGCTGGTAGAACTTGCTCATTGTGTCAGTGTGAGGCCTTCCGAGTGCATGGAGAAATCTTTGGAAAAGTACCTGGATCTGTTGTAAATTTACAGTTTTGACACTGAGAGATTGGGTTTTAAAAACCCTGCTGACACTGCTCTGTTAAATGTTTTAAGGATCAGGAAGTTCCAGTCTTTCCTGAGACAGCATCACCTGCTTTTACCATAGATTGATTTTCTTCCTTTATTTCCCAAATTTAAACAGCAAAGGCGATTTATACCAACTACTGTGTCCTAACAACTCATCAGAACTGCCTTATAGTACTTTTTGATTGATTACAGATGGATTATTATCTTGCTAAAAATGGATGAAGATCGTGAGTTGCCTGGTTCAGAGATGTGTGGTGATCACCTCTTGCTCCCTCCAGTTCTGAGAGTGGTTTGCAGGATTCAGGGAATATGAGAAGTAGGGAACAGAGCAGCTGATGATCCACTGCACTCCCCTTAACTTGGCAGAGGAGGCCTGAACATGTGTGACTGCTGTGGGTGGTCTGAGTTTTAGGTGCTTGAGTTGGAGGTTTTGGGTATCGGTGTAGATATGCAAGTTGCTTTGAAAAGACTTCAGGTCGAATGAGAAATGAACTCCTTAAATCTCTCCCCTAGGGTCTAATTGACTTCAGTGGAAGCGAAATCCTTCCTTAAAGACATCTCAGCCGTCTTCATTCATCACATCCTCAGCAATGCTCTGCTATTGAGTTTCCTTTGAAAAAATTTTGTGCTGTACTCTGCTGGCTGGTTATTTAACTTCATATAGACCTTCTCTGGTTGTTGCATGTCTTGTGATGTTTAAGATTTTATTTCATCTGCTTTATAAAGTGTAGGGAAATGGATGATTTATGAAATTCTTCCCAGTATTTTAGAAGCATTAGTAAATATTGAAGAATGGGTAATCACACTGTTGTTCTCATGGGAATTTTAACAGAAAGTAAGGCTGCTAGATTAGCTACAATCCTGCTCTTACAGTCACAATTCTTGTACTGTTTTTTGTACTTTGTTAAAAAGCTTATATGTGAGAATGTGTACTTGTACCAAGCCAAATACTTCAGCCCCACAAGAATCCCACCAGCTTCATCTCCAAGCTGGTAATGAACACGGGCCTGGATACGTTCAACCAATTTGTATGCCTGCAGAAACCATCCTGTGCTGTTTACAGTCAACTACAGCAATGTCCTTCCAATGTTGACTTTGATGCAGTAAACAGAAGTGCCAATTCTGCTTTGCTTTGTCTTGCTGTGCCTTAGGCTGTTCATAGCTGCTCTCTTCTTGCTGTTACCAGGCAGGGATGCTTTGGATCTGGAAAAAGGCGAGTGGGGTGGCTCTGTTGGAGAAACTGAGTCAGCCCTGCAGCAGCTGGATCAGCCGTGTACCTCGCTGCACATTTGCACAGCCTCAGTCAGTCCCTGAGCCAGTGAGTTTCCAGCCGTGCCTGAGCAGTGCTGATGTCCTAGCAGCAGCTGCATGGGAGCTCAGAGTGTACCAGCATTGCAGTTTAAGTGGAGATGCTTGCTGATTCAGCTGGTGAGATGAACTTGTTGCCTGGTAAATACTGATGGCACAGCAACTTGAGAAGCTGCTCTGAAGAAATGGGTGGGCCCCAGGCACCTCCCCGCTTGCTATTGTGTTGTGCTCTCAAGCCTGGTTTCCGTTTTCTGGACACCCTTTACTTCCTGCTCTTCTGCTTGTTTGGCAGGAGGTTCTGGCCAGTTGGCTGTGGGAGGCATTCAGAAGTGAAGGGAGACCTCTGTCAGGCAAACAAAGCCTGCCCTATAACCTCACAGAAGGCATGAGATGTCCACTTATGGTCCTGTCATTAGTCTGTCAGTCTGAAGGAAAACTATGGAGAGATGAGCAGCCAGGGAAACAGCTGGCTCCTGCCCTGGCCCCACGACACATAGGAGATGCTGGCGGGAAAGGTAGGGGACAGGCAGGGAGCGATGCCTCAGAGAATGAGCTGGGCAATCGCATTTGCTGTCCCTTGGGCCCATCTGCCCCTGCTTGTCAAAGGCGATGGCTGTATGGTCGTCAGAGGCTTTAAGGCACGTAGGCTGTAATCCAGCTGGCTCTGGGAATTGCTGCCCCAAACTTCAACCACCTGAGCGAGTCCCCACGTTGCCACATGAGCTTGGAAAGCTCACCCTGAAAATGGTGGCACTGAAGTCTCCTTGTCCTTATCACTCCTGTTTGCAAGTATAAAGGTGACTGAGTTGGGTCTGTGTGTCCTGTCACAGCTGGGTTGGACAGCAGCAGGGCTATGCATACCCCTTTCACTCCACTCTGCTTTTGGTCCTCCAGATTGCTCAAGCTACCTCTGAGGTCAGCTCAAGGTCCTGCTCTCTGATGGGTTCTATCTTTGAATTGCAAAGAAGAAGAGTAGCACTGGTCTGGGCCAGGAAAGTTCTCAAAGCGTATGTCCAGGTCTGCTCCTCTTCCAGAAGGGCCTACAACAACAGCAATCTTATATACAAAGAGATGACTTAAACAGGACTGTGGGGCCCTACTGCCAACTGAAAATTTGCATAAATACCTTTTCAAGTAATGAGATTTTCCTGAATTGAACCAAAATTGCACAAGAAGCAGAGAGGGACTGTTTGCAGAAAATGCAAGTCTGCTATGCTGCAGCCTCAGGTGAGAAACTGGACTAGTACTGACCACTAAAGATAGGCCATGAATTTGGTCTTTCTCAAGTAGAAGAAGCTCCTCAGCATAGTTGGATTGAACTTCATATGTTAATGTGTCAAAGTAAATTATGCCAAGAATCAGCTTCTTTGGCTGTGCCAGTGAGGAGACCAGGAGGTCCCATGATATCCATTCAGGCCAGCTCCATGCAAGTCTAACGGACTAGAGATGACCATATAGTATAATGAAGCAAGCTGTCCAGAACTGCAGGAAGAGAGAAGATCTCTGCAATGCATTCCCTGGTGGTGTGAGAACAGCACGGAGAATGGCATGCAAGCTGATAAATTAATTGCCACCCACCTGGTCACCACTTATGGTACATTCGGTAACCCCAAAACCCAAGAGCAGTCCTCTTTTTGAGGAGAGGTTTGATGACGTGGGTAGGAGGCAGAGGAGAAAAGAGTTTGTTTAGCATTATACTCCTATAGCCTTTTCCCCTGGAAGCTCTCACAGCATTTTCCAGGGGATGCAATTATTGTTACTGCAGCTTAACAATGGGGAAACTGAGGCACAGCTATACAGTGACTCATCCATGGTCATTGCAAAGCTCAGGGAAGGACCTTGGTGTCTTGGGTCCCAGCCAGGTAGTCACTACGTGTTAAGTTGTAAGCGGTATTAAAATAGCTGTTCTGATCTCTTTATTTAGAAAGCCTAACTTCCAGAGGGAAGCAGGTAGAGGAGGAATTGGTAAGCCCTGCTGCTGGGACTGCTTTTCCTTACTAGCCTTCCTGTCAGTTCCCTTTTACCATTTTACATATGGTCACTTGATACCAGCAGCTGCTCTGGGACATCTGTATCTGTCACATCCTTCTTTTTCTTGTGGTGTCCAAAAGCTTCAGAGAACCACAAAAAAAAAAAAAAAAAAAAAGCATTAAAAAAAACCTCCTAGTAGCCGAGTTTCCTCCCAGGCTCGGTTCTAAACATGTCATTTTAATGATGTCTAAACTACGCAGTGCTTGATGAGCAAAACATTACTATCTTCTAGCCACATTTGTTTTCTCTGTCTCCCAGAGCATTATAGTCACCCAGGGAGAACTGCATGTTCTACTTTGCTGCTGTAAAGCTATTATGGGTATGAAAAGTTCCCATTAATCTGCTCCACACATGGATGTTTCTGGATAAAGTTCAGTAGCCAGATCCCTCTTTCTTTGTGTGCATCAAACGAAGCAGAAAAACGCCTCCAATTTAAAGACACCAAATGAATAACCAAATAGATGAGATTAATTTTTGTTTAATACATGTGGGCAACGAAGCCAATGGCCAGTGTTTGTATGCAGACTTCTCTTGGGAGTTCATTACTAGCTGAGCCTGTAATAAGTTAATGCAGAGATTCCATGGAAATAGGGGGTTAATTATATGCAGAGGATGTTGGCCAATGTACAGCTCCGAACAACAAAAATAGCCCAAAGTCTTGCGCTTTGGATGTGGAATCAATTAACGAGGTCCACGGCATGTACCAGAATTTGCTAAGATAGTTGTACTATAAGGATGCTTTATTAATTTTTTCTCTAAAAAGCTAAGAAAATAAGTGGATAATAGAAGAGCAGGGATGGAAAGACATGAGCCTGGTAATAAAACACTGGACTTTGGATTGGGGCCAGAGCAAGCCTTTCAATGGGCTTGAAGTTTGGACTGCAGCGGAGTTTGAACTGCCTTTCACTAACTGTCCGAAAGGTTACGAGTGCTACGCAGAGAGAAGTGCTGCTGTTAGTTCACCGGCTCCCTGCTCTCTGCTGGCAAGAGCCTTATGCTGCTAATACGCCGTAGCCCTCAGACTGACTGATACCAGCATGTGGCACGGCATGCTACAGGCTCAGCTCTGAAGACTAAGCATAAAAATCCTGCTTGATGCTGGCTGGCACAGACCTAATTTCCACCCCCCCCCCACGCCCCTTTCCACATCTGGTCCTAATATAAAATGTGTCTTTCTATTTTTTTTTCCTTGCCACATCTTTACAAATGGCTTCTCTCAAAAAATAGCATGTTCTCCCCTCTCCTCTTGTGTTTCTAGGTTTTAGAGTTGTGTGTATGTCTGGTAGTTTAATAACATAGATATTGAACAGTGTGCTTCTAGAGGGATGTCATTTCACAGAAAAGGCAGAGAAAGAAGAGTTTACTTTTCTTATTCTGTTTTCAGAGGCATGAAATACTCCCACTTCTGCCTGGATGTGGCTCTGGGCAGCCTGGTCTAGTGGTTGGCAACCCTGCACATAGCAGGGGGGTTGAAACTAGATGATCATTGTGGTTCTTTTCAACCCAGGCCATTCTATGATTCTATGATTCTGGTTGTGATGAGTTTTCGAGGAATCCCATAAACAGGTAGGGTACAAATTAAAAAAAGATCTGAGCCATTTTCACCATTTTCATTTTAATACAGCCCTGGGCGTGCTCCAGGCTCTTCTCAAAGTCCATCAGCTTCCACTGCTTTTTCCCTTGTTTTTCTCCCCCTCACAGACTTATCCCTAAAGCCATTGGTTTGTTCCTGGACACCATTGCTGAAGCAGTTGGATAGCGTCACCCCCAGTGGAGGCTGAGGCCACTAAGTCTCCATAGAAATACCAGCAGGGAAGGGGTTTTTGAACTAATCAGCATAATCCCAAACAGCTCTGTGGGTTGTAATCTGTGGGGTTCCCACCACGTTCTTCTGTCTGTGCTCAGCTCCCTGCTGGAAAGGTGGGCCCAAATGTTTTAGCAAGTAGGCCCCCGGAGGCACCTGCAGAGGCCTGGAGATCTCCAAGGGGCCCACCTGAGGCCCTCACTCCCCTGCAGGCCCCTGCCCTGCTGAGACAAGGGCAGGGTTACTGCCAGGGCCAGTGTTACTGTTCTGCAACACTGCAGCCGTAGGTGGGGGGCACGCTGGAGGGGTACACTTGGTCAGCAGAGGCAATGCACGGGGACCACCCTGACCTCTCCCCTGCCCGCCTGCCTGCTTGCAGTTAAAGTGTTACCAGCCAAGGTACAGCAGAGCTGGTGTGTGCCTTGCCTCCCAGGGCACCCGGGGACAAGGCTGGAGCAGCAGGAGGGAAAGGTTATTTTCGTGGCAGCTCATTAGGCAGACAGGGGGAAGAGAACGCAGGGAGGTCAGGCAGGAGGAGGATGCGGTAGCCAAGCAGAGGCAACCAGCCTCAGGCGGGACAGGTCCGTGAGGAGATGTGGAAGCTATGGGGCTCGTTAGTTAGGGCCCAGCCTGTCGTGGGAGTCATCGCTAGTACTTCTGTTTTCTGAGACATTGCATGAGAATGGGCACCTCATTTTGCCTGCAATACCATGGCTGGCTTCAGGCACTGAGTTACAGGTTTGTTGCACAAACAACAAACTCTGGCATGGCAACTCCCCCGTGCTCCCCAGTACCTACGAGGTGTTACAGCACCAGCAGGCTGCTTCTGCTCTCTGGCTTGCCATTTTTGGTAGCTAAGGTATGCCCCAAGTATCTGTATTGCCACTCAGCTGCCTCATTCATATTCTGTAACTGATTCAATTAGGATCAACACCAAGGGAAAAGTGAAAGTCCAGCCCTGCTCATGCACTGAGCCTAACACAACAGCATTTTCTTGTTTTCTGAAGAACTGGGGATAAGACAAGGAGTCCTGACGATCTCTGGATTTGTTGGCTTAAATTCTTCCTTGTTTGGAAGTGCTTTAGGATGGGGAGGCCAGCTGCTGACACAGCTGAATAGTACCTTGTTCTATGCCTTCAACTCAGCTGAAACTATTCACAGAGCAAGAATGGACGATGGAGTCTAATTGCTTTGTAACTAATCTGAGTGAGGAAGTATAATTATGATAGCTATCACTGGGGGACATTTCAAAGGGAACGCATGCTAGATACGGTGACTAAGCACTTAGTTTTTTCCATCAAATTGCTTCCAGCCCAGCAGCTAGCTCAGTGTACATAATAACTCTGTTGACTTCAATGAGATTCTTCAGCTCAGATCAGCTGAGTACTTGATCTGTCAGAGTGGGCCATAGAGCAGACGCGAGACATCATGGTATCACCTCACCTGCTCCCTTTCCCCCTTCCTCCAGACCCTCAGCCCCTAGGCTGCTTTTCAGCATTTTGTCTTGTATAGTTTTAAATGAATCCAGTTACATCTGATTTTACTCTTAAACCCCTTGATTATTTCCCCTTTAAAATTCAGATTTTTGTTCACACTCAAATAAAAATACATATCAATATTTTATAAATATCTGTAGTGTATCCCTAGGCACAAATTATATTGTAATAATAAACTGGCTGGCTTGTTTTAATAGTTCCTGGTTTTTGGCTTTACGTAACACTGCAGGTGTGAATCTAGTAGCAAAACTGTAGGTGTGAATTATTATGTCAGCATAATAGTTTGTACTTTATTGTGCTTTATTGCTTAATTGGCTTCTTCCATAAGGTTTCTGCAGTTATTACTAGGAAATAATGCCAAGCTTTTCCAGGAAAAGAGTGATATAGGTCAGTCTGATTTCAGGGCATGACTGGGTGTGGAAAGTGAATGAAAGATGTTATTAAGCGAATTAAGAGTGCATTCTGAGTCCTCAATAAAAACAAGAGCGGGCTAAAAGATGCTCCAAAGCCCCAAAGAGCTGGCTAATTTTTCTGGCAAACGTTTGGGGATTCCCAGGTGATGAGTGATACCGCTGGGTGCTTACATGCTCTGTGATCTCCTCGTCCCTCTCTGCCCTTCCCACTGCCATACTTCTGCCAGAAGAGTAAAGAAAATCAAAGTCGTATTTGCAGCAACACAGAGGCCCAGATCCCATTGCAGCTGTGGGAGCACATCCCTGAGCCACCCTGCATTGACTAGCCCTGAAGCAAAGGGATGCAGGCGGCACTTTGGAGCAATGCAGGGTCTCCACCTGTGGGTCCTGCTGCTATTTGGTGAATTCAACATCTTTATCAATGATCTTGATGAGGAGATTGAGTGCACTCTCAGTAAGTTTGCAGATGACACCAAGTTGGGAGGGAGTGTTGATCTGCCTGAGGGGAGAAAGGTACTACAGAGGGACCTGGATAGACTGGATCGATGGGCCAAGGTAAACTGTATGAGTTTCAATAGGGCCAAGTGTTGGGTCCTGCATTTTGGTCACAACAACCCCAGGCAACCCAACAGGCTTGGGGAGGAGTGGCTGGAAAGCTGCCTGATGGAAAGGGACCTTGGTGTACTGATGGACAGTCGGCTGAATATGAGCCAGCAGTGTGCCCAGGTGGCCAAGAAGGCCTATGGCATCCTGGCTTGTATCAGGAATGGTGTGGTGAGCAGGACTAGGGAAGTAATCCTGCCCCTGTAGTCAGCACTGGTGAGGCCCCACCTCAACTACTGGGTTCAGTTTTGGGCACCTCAGTTCAGAAGGGACACTGAGGTGCTGGAGCAGGTCCAAAGAAAGGTAACAAGGCTTGTGAAGGGCTTGGAGAATATGCCCTACGAGGAGTGACTGAAGGAACTGGGGCTGTTTAGCCTGGGGAAGAGGAGGCTGAGGGGAGATCTTATTGCTTCTTCAAATACCTGAAAGGTGATGCAGTGAGAGTGGGGTTGGTCTCTTCTCACTGGTGACAGGACAAGGGGAAATGGCCTCAAGTTGTGCCAGGGGAGTTTTAGGCTGGATATCAGGAAAAACTTCTTTACAGAAAGGGTTGTTAAGCACTGGAATAGGCTCCCCAGGAAGGTGGTTGAGTCACCATCCCTGGATGTGTTTAAAAACCATGTGGATGTGGTGCTTGGGGACATGATTTAGCAGAGGGTTGTTAGAGTTAGGGTAGCATGGTTAGGTTGTGGTTGGACTTGATGATCTTGAAGGTCTTTTCTAACCCGAACAATTCTGTGACTCTATGATCAAATAAACAGGGAGTAGTTCCAGACATGCCAAGGTGCCCTGCATTCACCTCTGCCACATGAACACCAAGACACCTCCTGGAAGCACAGACACACCGTGGTGTGGGCACCAAGAGTGTATTTCAGTAGTTGTAATGAGTGAAAGCTGCTACTCCTGTGAATCACTCAAATTTCCACCGTATACTCCTGCTGAATTTTTTCCTCTTTTCCTCCCCTTTTCTCATCAGCTGTGTGCCTATTCATTCTCACATTCATTGATGTGAGATGATTGATGTGATGATCTGTCCTTCATTTAAGCCTTTTGATGTCTGTCTGCAAATGCTGCCTCAGAGTAGGGGTATATACATGCTTTCAGCTGGGTAAAATTTGTATGCCTGGCATCTTGTTTTGTGGGAGAATAGCACAGATGATTACCTAAGAGGGACTTTCATCATGCAGAATAGGAAACTTTTGATTTGCCCTTCTATTATTTTCCAAAACTATTAATGAAAATCAGGTCTGCAAAATAGCTACAAAATATGGATGCAGATCTAGGTTTTGAACCTGCATTGTTTTGTATGGGCTCCCCAAAACATATACTGTATGCGTGCTGAATGCTATCTTGCTGTACCAGGAATCAAACTGAAAACCTTTGCAGCTGAAAACCCAATGTGCACAACATTAATAGGAGCATTAATAGGAGCGATTAATGCAGTAGTTTGTCCTTTTGTATGGGTGAGGCACAAAAAATGTAGTACCTGGTCCGTCCTTTTTTTGGGTCTCAACAGGTCCAGCCCATCGAACATGAGCATGTTTGACCTTGTGGTTTGCTGTTTGCCCAGTAAACGGACATGATCTGACCACAGAGATCTCAGTGGTTTTTGCACTGAAGTAGGTTTCTGCTATCTGGGATCTACTGAGGGGATCCATAATGCTCTCTTTGAGACAGGGAAATTTCTTACAGAAAAGACTTTGATTTAGGAGTCTTTTGTGAACTGCAAGATTTACTATCATGATTCATATATCTTAACTGTATTACTGCAAATTTGGTTAAAGTGTCAAATTATCCTCCTTCTTATCTTTGAGGAAATGCAGTGTGCTCCAGCCCTGTTGACTCTGGAAGCAAACCCTGCACTGCTGTGGTACATGTGAATTGTAAGTACCATTGGGAAAGATCAACAAACCTCTCCTCTCCCTCTCCTCTTCCCTCCTCTCCCTCTCCCCCTTATGCAGCTGCTTGGAAACCCACGTAGTTCTGCAGGTACATACCAAGTTATGAAGGAGATGGAGACACTTAGAGAGCTGGAACATGATTAGTAACTGTCAAATTACAAGTAAAACTTAAACTCCTTTAAATCTCTCCCACCCCTCCTCTTTGTTATCAGGAACTAGTACATGAGTCTTTGGCTAGTCTGTCATTCCTTGACGCAGTTTGTTTGTGGTTAGGGAGCATCTGAAGCCCTGGGCAAGTAGTTTGGACTTCAGGAAAAAGTTCTGACCTGGAAGAAAAATGGAGAATGGGTGAACTGCAGCACCAAGGATCACATGAGGAAGTAGCTGGTATATGCACGCCAATGCAAGAGTCTTCACTCTTTCATAATGAGAGCTACATCTTGACTGCCAGATAAACCACCTCCTTTTGTACTTGAAATTGCAAAATAGCTCTGTAGCAGCTCTAGCAACTGCTCAGAGAGAAAAGAAATAGAAAACATTTATGGCATCCTTAGCGTAACAGGTGTTTCTACAAAAAAGGCTAATTGTTCATTTTCATCTGGCCCTTTGCTGTATCTCTGTTCTGTGCTGTTTCTTTGCCAGGATTAGAATACAGCCAGCCAACTTTTTGCAGACCCCTGACAGTGTTTTTCGGCTTGTCAATTTTAGGATCGTTTTGTTGCGTGCCTTTCAGTATTGCTTTTTGTTTTAAATTGTGCTGAGTAAATTCTATTTATTGTGCTGTCATGCTGTATTCTGTAGGAAAAAAATGTAAGATTTTTTTCTCATTCCCGATTGCCATGGTGGCCTCGATCTTGGGTTACAGGAGAAACCCAGAAACAGTTAATCGAATGTTAAACAAAACGAATGAGGCTTGCATGGTGCCCTGAAGGTCATTAGACTCAAGGTCTGAGCAGCTGCCAAGGGGAGCGAGCTCCAGCGCAGGAGCACTCATCTGAGAAATCCCTGCTGCTGGACTTGGAGGGGTCGAACGCAGCACTGGCTGCAGGCGCCTCCCAGCTGATCTCAGCTGCCATGGCTGGACGAGGGGTAGGAACTCTTTCCTCCTTATCCTGCTGGAAAGAGAGCTTTGGAAGTGGATAGGAGGACTGAGACTTGCCTCTCTCCAGCCTCTTGGCTGCCTCCTTTACTAGCTGCAGAGCTAGCAGATAGCTCTAAAATCATGAGGACAGACTGCTGCTAGAAATTAAGTGTGATGAAAGGGCCTGTGAACCACAGCTCATGTTTGGAAGTGGCACAGGGGTGCAACAGTCAGCACAGAGGGACCTGTGTTCAGCTCTATGTCCTGTGAGCCACTCTCCATCCCACCCACATCTTTCCATCTTTCCATCACAGTGACTGTGGAGGAGCTGCTGTTATCTTCCCCCTGCATCTTGTCTCTTCCCAGCTTTGAGGTGGGAGCAAGACCACAGCATATGGGTGCAAGATGGAAAGAGAGAGGGAGAGCATTGTGATGTCCGTTCTATTTCAGAGTGTCTTCCAGTGTTTCTTTTTGGGTTATAGAAGAGCTCTGCCTAAATAATTCATTAAGTGAAAACTGTTGTGAGCAAGGACGAAGATGTATCCAAGTACCCATGCACTGTTACTCATGAATGTTAGTTTATTAAGCCTTCCTATGGATCTCTTAGTGTATCTGCGGGATGATCTTGCTATTTTATTTCTCATAATTGCAGGAATCCTTTATACCAGTGTAAACACTGATCTCACTGCATGTTGGAATGACATAGTATATAAAATAGGGAGCTGCAGTAATAAGAAGGTGCATTTTCTGAAAAAGTAGTAGGTCTCCGAAGGAAGAGTTTACCCAAAGGCAGCTAAGTTTACAGATCTAACTCATTCAGATCTTTCTGGTACTGAAGCTGATACACACATGCACAAACACACACGGTCCAGTATCTATTTCATGGACACATTCTTCTCATCTCAGTGCGTAAAGGTCTTGAAAGCAATAGCTACTGGCAGTACCCCAATTCAACATAACTACTAGGTCCTTTCCAGTTACAAAATCACTACGAACACATGCCCAGATGAATGCGTGGCTTAAACTACCTTACTGTCAGAAGCAATGAAAGTAGCTGGTGTCCTCTGGGACTTGGTTTGTGTGTTCTTTGTTTTTTCATTCTTGGTTTGCTGACTACAGCTCAAGAACTGTAATGTTGCTGGAGCAAACTCCCTAGCATAACCCCTGAAAGTAATCCAGCAATCTGCAAGACTTTTTAGATCTAATAATAAGCTGCAACAAGTCTTCATTATTTTCCAGATTTTATGGATTAATGGGCTGCAGGTGGAAGGAAGAAAGGGCAAATTTGGCTTTCTGTAAATTATCTCTGATTCAGTGGATACTTCCCTACCCTGCCCTCATGAGGACTCACCTGTAGCACTTCCTCCAGGCTTGGGGCTCCCAGTACAAGAAGGATGTGGACCTGTTGGAGCTGGTCTAGGGGAGGACCACAAGGATGATCAGAGGGCTGGAGCACCTCTCCTATGATGACAGGCTGAGGGAGGTGGGCTTGTTCAGCCTGGAGAAGAGAAGGCTTCTGGGAGACCTCACTGCAGGCTTCCAGTACATAAAAGGAGCTTATAAACACAAAGGAAATAGGCTTTTTATGTGATCTGATAGTGACAGGACAAGAGGGAATGGCTTTAAACTAAAAGACTAATTCAGGTGAGATGTTATGAGGAAATTCTTTACTCAGAGGGTGTTGAGGCACAGGCTGCCCAGAGAAGCTGTGGGTGCCCCATCCCTGGAGGCATTCGAGGCCAGGTTGGATGGGGCCCTGGGCAGCCTGAGCTGGTGTGTGGCAGCCCTGCCTACAACAGGGGGTTGGAGCTGGATGGGCTTTGAGGTCCCCTCCCAAGCCAGTCTATGATTCTATGATCTGTTGGGATTTATGAGGGCATGCTCTACCTGTATACTTACAACAGGTATTTTGGATCAGCATCAGGAGGCCTAACCCTGCTGACTTAAACACAGCATCTCCAATTTACATCATCTGTGTTTGAACATAACCTGGTGTTATGTGTGTAGGCATGCAATCAGTGAAGTGACACTCCCTCCCAGCAGCTCAGCATTTGACCTGTGTACTTGTGAGTATTCGTAGTGTCAGACTAGGGAAATAGAAGTACATCTATGAACACAAATTATCTGTGCTTTACTGTGTTTTCCTGTGTGCTTAGGTGGGAAATCTTAGCTACAGTAACTACCTGAGAAAGCTTTTTGATGCAAACAATCAGAGTAAACAAACGTCTTGAAGGCATCCCTTGTGCTTTGTACGGGGTAAGTACATCCTGAATCTCCAGGCTAACAGGAACAGTTCTGTACAAGCTGACATTAATTTTCCAGGCCTAAATTTCAATTAAGAGCTTGTTTTTATATTGGCATCCCTCCTAGCAATTGTCATGCTGCCTATTCATACTTCTCAGCCCAGAGGAGCCATGGCCAGGTTTTATCTTATTGGTCTCTATCCTGATGGTCACCGAAACGCTTTAGGCTGATTCTTTTGCACAAAATTAATAACTGTCAGGTTATCTAGGAGTTTGGCTCGGGAGCTGTATTTCACTAATAAGAATCCATTTGAAGACCTTGTGTTTAAAAAGAATTGTTATCTAATGCTTACTGGCAGGTTTTGACGCTCACATCCCTGTTGAGATTGATTTCCTGTACATGTCTAATTACTGATGACACAGTAAGATATAAGCTGAAGAGCTATCTTGCAACTGCAGAGAAAGCTTGAGGCCAAGTTCCCTTTGGCTCAAACAGAAGGAGGCCCCATTTTATTTCATTTAGTAAAGTCACCATAGAAGGATCCTTCTTTGAGAAGATGCAGCAATATAGGAAATGTGTACAAAACAAGTCCAGACATCAAACAGGGCAACTCCCAAAATGTCTCTGCGTTTGTAAACATGCTTCACATCTGCTCAGCTTTGCAGTAGGCATGGAACACAAAACTTGGGATATCTTTCTAATTCGTTTGAATGGATGCTAATTCAAGCTGTGGTTTGTTGAGATGGAGACTGCAGCTGCAGCTGGCTTGAGAAAGTGTTTTAAGGAAAAAAAAAAACACCCTGGAGAAGGAAAGGTATTTTCATTTAAAAAAGAAAATTAGAAAAAGATTGGTTTCCTGATCTGATTTACAATGCAGCCCGATTAATAGTTGTAGGACCAAATGTCTAAACTGCACTGTAACACAGGGAAGGGCAGAGCAAAGGAAGCCGTAAGGCTTTTAGCCCTTTTCTGGGATCTGACAACAGTCTTTGATCAGAAGGATGCTCAGTGATGATAAGAGTGTGGAGGGAAGGAGAAAAGCTTCTGTTTCATAGAGATATGCCAAAAGCATGTCTGAGGATGGCTGGGCAGCCTTTACTGGAGCCTAGGTTAAAATTCTGTGTGACCATATCAAGTACGGACTGGGCGACTTCATCAGGGGTACTACTCCAAATATCTTGTATAAAATCTTGCAGTGAGAGCATGAGCCTGATGGTTTATATGCTTCTATGGGGGCAAGGCTTATAAGTTAGAAAGATATTATACTTCATCAGCTGAAGGCAGTTTTATACCAGGGTAGGTACCTGCAAAACAGAGACCTCTTAGAGATCACATCAATTATAAATGTATATATAGTAGCATCCACCTATATTTGGTACATAATAATAACGTGTGGAGAGCGTATGGAGGACAGGCCTAAGATGTGCACTGAAAAGCAAGAAGCGTGTTGATGACCTTTGTCTGTGGCAAGGCACCAAAGTAGACTGCTTGTTTCCAGTGTAATGTTGTAGTCACTATAATGTCACCTGGATCCAACTGCTGGAAGAATTTTTCGCCCACAGTTGGTCATCACTGTCCTTTTTCTGCAGGTTACATCTCTAAGAGCTAACTGGCAGAGCTGCTGATCTGATTTGCCTTGTGCATTTCAGTCACGATATCTACCTGTCCATCTGACCATCAGAGAGGGTGTCTGTCCGTAGCCTGAGGCTTTTGGCTTGTGGCAAATCATACAGAGTACAACAAGAGCTATCTAACCAAGAACAATCTGGGCTGAGAAGAGTTTGGGGATCTGAAAATAAAATAAAGAATTCTAACAACTTGACAAGCTTCTACACTATTTGAGTCCATAAATACAAGCATCGCTAATCATGCTGTCATTAGACCACCTTCACACTTTAATTAATAGAACTATTTTCTCTCTCTCCTTGTGCCAGCATCTGGTCAGATCTTCCAGCCTGGAACACTCATTTCCAGGGGAAATGCTCTTTTTCTGTGTGTAAAGGATTTTTTGTAGATGTAGAGCCAGTAAATCTGTCACCAGTTAAATGTGTTAAGCACAATTTCAGGAGTGCTGCAACCCCCTGGAAAACCTTGAGCTCCAGGATGAAGATGTTAAATACCATGTAGGAAAACTGTATATGTTAGAGGAGAGAAAGGGAAAAATAAAGCATCCTAATAGGTAAGGTGATGTCTGCTGTTCAAGGACTTGAAAATGGCCTGTCTTTCCACCCGTGACAAAACTGCATTTCATATATGCTCTGTGGCTTGTGTCACTTGGCCCTGTCCCAGCCTTAGTTCTAGTGTGGCTGCATGTCAGCTATCCGGTGCATGCATAAGTGTTGTGAGTTGTTGTTTACATGACAGCAGTATCCAGAAGCTTAAGCTCAGACTGTGCCCCATTGTGCTGCAAATACACGGCAAGAGACAACCTCTAAAGCTCTCGTGGTGTAAAAAGGCCATCAAAAAGAGCAAGAAGGGAAAGAGAAACAGAAAGAGCTGAGTAATGCATCCAGGGTCACACAGAGTGGAAACAAGGCAACGTAGGTTTCTGCTTATGGGTGGTGGCTGTTTTCATGCATTCCCAGCAGCAAGTGTTGTGTCACATAGTGCTGCAGAAGGTGACTTCTGGGTCAGAGCTATGCTCAGGGCCTTTCCCACTGAGACAATTCAAGAGTGTCCCTCTTCTTGCATGTTTGCCATGTCCTACTGCCAGAGTTACTGTCCTATTGCCCTGGTCAGTGGAAAAGGGCATATGTACCTATGTAGTGGTCTTTCTAGTGCAAAGTCTAGCCCTCCAGTTCCAATCTGCTCATATACAGCAGATTGCTGCTATAGCAGGAGGTAGGCCTCCTAATGCCCACTAGCTTGCACAGTCCTCTTTGGGCTAAAAGATGCTGCGCAAAGGATAAGATACGTTGTTAATACAGTCAGTTTTCCAAGGGAGCTTTATGAGAGAAGTTATTTTTATTCTTCGTTGTTTTCCTAGCTTGCAAAAATGTCAGATATCCTTCAGAGTACAATAGACTTCAGCCATGCTGCTCCTGCCTGTTTCCATTCATCTCCTTAATAGGAGTGAGTGAGCAGTGACTGGGCAGCACTCTGCAATATCACCATCCTTCCTGAACCGTGTGAGTGACAAGGTGGGTAGGAAATGATGGCAGAGTGCTGATGAGATTAGCACTTCTTGATCTTCATGGAGTAAGAAATCCCCAGGACTAAATCATCCTTCAGTATTCTCAGTGACTAATAGGTGTTTTATCATCCTTCCAATTAGAAAGCATTTATCAGCAATCTTTGCTAACTCACTGCATGAATTGACCTGTCATTCACAACCTCAGCCCTTGGAACTGGTAATTAAGTTTAGCAATCTGCCTCAGCAGCTCTGATTGAGATATCCATGTGGTGTGTTTTTATGTTGTCAGGCAGACGCTTTGGGTTTTCCTTCCCAAAAGGAAAGGACTTCAGGAAAAGTGAATGAAGGCTCCTGGATGTACAGGCGGATGCAAGTCAGTACCTGCAATCATCAAATCCCTGCAAGCAGCACAGGGTGAGTGGCATGGAGTGGCTCCACCAGGGCTAGGGGTTTTATTTTGGTTTAGCTGACATAAGATGGGACCTAAGGACAGTGTTCTTTAGCTAAAATACCCATTTCATCCCACTGCTTTCCAAGCTGCCTTGTCTGGGGCTGTAAAGGACATCCATTCTTCATTCTTGACCCCTTCCTCAACTTCAGAGTTTCATATTTAAACCTGAGCTCATGTCAACCTCTGACAGCAGAGAACGTGTTTTATCCACAATGTAAACTTCTTTAAAAAAGGTCATTCAGTCTCCTGTTGAAGGGAGTTCCTTAAGGAGTTAGAACCTACAGACAAATAGCCAAACACTGTGTGAATTGCAGTGTTACCCCAGGATTTTCTGGGTTTGATCCAGCCAGTAATTTGACATGAATGAAAGTGGTGAACTGAGGTCTGTTCCCCCCAGCAAATGATTAAAATGTCTGCATTCTTGGGTTTGCAGAGATAAAGTTTTGCTAACTGCACTTCTGACTGGAGGTTTTTTTCTTGTGGTGAAGCTGAACTGCTTCTTCACATCAAGATTATACTGCGCTAACTTGAGGGTAATGTTAAGTAATGTCATTGGTACTACTAACACTGAGGCCGCATCTCTCTTCTTATTTCTTGGCCTTTCTCTGAGGTGTCTAGCTATTATTTTATTTTTATGATGAGAGGAAGTTTGAGGGTTGCTTGCACTGAGATCGTACCTCTACTACAGGAAAATCTTTTCCTTTCCTTGTCTAAATCTTGGGTCGACGCCAGTTGATATAGGCTGACTTTCAGTAGCTAGCCCACTGTGTGTGTTTTTTTTTTTCTTTAAGCAAGCTTTGCTCTGAAAAAAAGCCACGTCTTAAGAAAATTCTACCCTCTTCCCAACTGCCAAGGGGCATAGAAGTGCCAGCATCCGCTACTCATTCCAAAATCAAGTTCAAGTTGCCTGGCTTGGGGTTTTGGAGGAAACACAATTTGCAGAGTTCACTGAACCTCATGGAAGATTTGGTTTTGAATTTGTCTGGAACTATCCTGAAATATTCCTTACCCCACATATATCCTGAGGGGATTTTTCTTCTTTTTTCCTGTTTCACTACAACAGGCTTGTCTCCATTCTGTCTTAAAAGACCATCTACAGTTTAAAGAAATAGAGACCTTCATGAAAAGTACGAGCTAAACTTGATATTTAAGGGCCAGTTCCCTGCAATATGTATCTACTTGTTTAGGCTGGTCGAACCGCACAGGAGAAAAGAAAGGCATTATCATGTGAGAGCTGAGAGGGTAACTTCTGTTAAAAATCAACAAAACCAAAACCAGCAACCTGAAAACAATGGGAAGAATGCCAAAGAGAGGAAAGTAATAGGAGTGTGATATTTATGAGATATAGCAAAGAATAGCACCAAGTGGTAGCACGACTTCCAGAGTACGTGCATTGTGAGCATAAAGCAGCAGCCATGCTTCTTCAGTTTGTGAGCTGCAGAAAGGTCCCTGCCTAGTATGATTTAAGAGATTTCTTGATGTTTCCAAGGAGGAAAAGTGATCCTGAATGGAGTTTGAATAACAGAAAATGGTTTTTTTTCATTGAAAATACCCAAAGGTTCTTTGCAGCCTCCTGCTCTCTGAAGATCATGCGTACTAACTTCAGCCCCCCCAAAAAGAGAATGAAATAAATCCCCTCAATTTAGTACAAAGGCCATCTTTTCTCACAAGGGAATGAGCACGGTCGTAAATTATAGGATATCTGTTTCAGGCCCCTTTCAATATACTGCTCCTACAAGAGCTCCAGGGTAAGATAATCCCCTAGAGATCTGAGGCACCATGTTATTAGCAGAAGCTCATAGGTTACATTTACTGGTGTGTTGGGTACCTTTATGCTGAAGTGTTAGCATCAGCTTGAGAACACATAATCTTTCTCCCGAGTCTGATTATATATTCACTGTGCAGACAACAGAATATTCATATGTATTTAATCAGTAAAAAGATTAGGTTTTAGACCCACAAAGGCAAGGTAAGAAGAAGCAAGGATGAAATGTCAAACAGCCCTCAAATTGCCCTTTTATCTCATTGTATCACTTACTGCCTGGGAGCCCCCACACCCTGGTGTGAAAAAAAACATTTGAATATAAGTCATAGCAGAACTAGCTACAGCCAGAATGAACGCCTAGACCTCTGTTGTGCTAATGATCAACTGAATCATTTGCACCAGCTCATATGGAAATGGAAGTGAGTAGGGTTTGTGTCTACTCAGTCCCTCAGTTGGGCAGCCTGCAATGTTTGTGATATGCTCTAAATACCCGTCATTTGTAAAGCAGCTCGTTATCTGCTTTAGAAATTTCTCAGTTACATTTTCGCATTTCAGAATATTAAAGTTCTCAAGCATCTGCATTATAGTTCAGCTAATAGCTTAACCAGAGGTTTATATTAAAATATAAACTGTAAAGGCTTCGTACTTGAAAATATAATGCCATTGCTTTATCTTTCCAGCTTGTATCCCCTTCCCATCCCTTCCCTTCCATTTTTTCATTTATTTGTTTATTGGTGTGGTAATTTAATTGGATCTTGCAGGTGTTTTCTGGAGTGCTGTGGTGACACAATTGTTATGTAAAGTTACAACAGTTAAGTTTTTACCACAGAACCTGTGGCTAAAGAAGAGATCTGTGGAATTGGGAAAATGGAGGCTCACGTTGTGCTTCTGCCAACTCAGTTATTGTGTAGCCCCAGGCAAGCTCTTTCAGATGAAATCTTCAACAGTGGTCACCTGGCTGACTATCAATAGCCCCAAAGGGGATAGGAGATCTCTGGAGAGTCAATGTGCCCTAAAGCAATGCATCTCCAGCCAGACAGGGGTATCTGGTACCGCAGCCAAAATCTGGATCAGGTCACGTTCATGCAAATTTGGCTCTGCTTTTGGTCCAGTAGTATAATGCCTTAGTCTCAGAGAAATTGAAAATCTCTACATAAAGCACAGGACCATCACCCACGGCTCCTCAGCTGTAGTCACTTTTGCTACAGATACTTCCTATGGGAAGTGCAGATGACTGCGCATGCATATCTCCTCCAAGCTCTGCAAGTAATTGACAGGAAATTTTTTACCAGCTCTGAAAACCTGCATCTTCAAAAGTATTTGGATACCTAGTTTGTCTTTGGTTTTTCCCCCACTGATTTTCATAGCTTGGAGAACATTGTCACAGGATCCAATTCTAACGGCTCTAAGCGCAGCAAAATAGCGATTCTCAAAGTAGCCTGAAATGAACTTCCTTGCTGTGGCATTAGGGTGCAAGGGATTTGCCTCTTCTTGCCTCCATGAGGAAGGACTGCCAATGCAAGTTTGTGTTGCTGTAGCTTGACTGCTCTTCCATCTGAAAGAGTTTGTGCAAAGCTGGCTCAGTTATCACAACTCTGCACTGTAGACACAGCTTCAGAGTTGCTGGGAACAGTCAGCTGACTACTCATTAACTGTGACCAGCCAAGCCTACCCTCTCTTTTCAACTTTTCCCATCTCCTGCACTCAGATGGCTTGAGATTTTCTGCAGAAAGCTGTTTTGAAGTGTTTTGAGATCCGAGATTGCTCTGAGTCTAAAATACAGCTGAGATCTTCACTGCTGACTTGATCCAGCTGTTGAATTGCCCATTTGCAACATGGAAATACCAGGTAATAGGTGTCCTGATGTAAGTAAATGTCACCTGTGCTGTCTCCTTAATAGAGGAAGTCTATTAAAGCCAAACTTTCTTCCCACTTACCCTCTATAGCTCTGGTCATTCAGAGATGTAATAGAAGACAGAATTCATGTCATTGGGGCTTTTGAGGAACAGCTTGTTTGTTTTCTTTTTTCTAAGGGTGAGTTTACCAGGCTGTGCTATTGATGGGGCTGGAGACCTTCTGGCTTGCTGCGCAGCTGGTTTTGTCCTGCCTGGTGCTGGCCAGATACTGAGGAGGAAGGAGTGAGACTGTCATCAGAATTGTAAGCACAAACCTCTGGCCCTAGCTGTGATTGAAAAGCTCCAGGAAAGAAAAGGTTAGCAGAAGAGCATGTGCAAAAGAGAAGTGTGGTTTCAGGAAGCTGGAGGGAATATGCAGCTATGCCCCGGTTCTTTCTGTTTTCCCATCCTCAAACAACATCAGTTTCAAACTGAAGCTTCAGACTTTGTTTTCTCTCTTTTAAGAATGGAGGAAAAGAAAAGGTCAACCCAGAATCTACAGTGATTTCATAGAACCCAGTGCCCATGGCCTGACTTTCCGAAGTCTTGAGCAAAGTTGTCTTTGCAGCTTCAGAACAACGTGACCAAGCACATCTCCAGTTTCGCAGTGCTACAGGCTGAATTAACAGAAAACTGCTGGTGGTTCTGGGTACTTCCAGTATTTATGCCACCTACCAGGTACCTGAAAATGAAAGTTTTAGAGAGTTGTTTTGTTCGTTGGTTTGTTTGTTGCAGGGGTTTTAATTTTACTTCAAGTGATGTGAATTGTCTTCTGCAACATGCTAACAAAACTGAAGTTAAAACAGTGCAACTTTCTCATAAAGTTAACATCTGTGAGAAAATAGAAAACAAAATTTTATGATAAAACACATGAATAAAGGCTGTGAACTGGGAGGACAGCATTAAAGGCGAAGTGCAACCATGCAGTTTCCCATAGCTCTCTTTCACTTCACTTTTTAAGCCAGTCATGAGAGCTGGAGCAGAGGGCAGCGGACTCTCCCAGCTTCATGCCATCCTCCCTGGGCAGTGTGAGTGCTGCTGGGACTTGGGGCAATGTCTCTCCTCCTTGATGGATGAGGCGGGCCGAGAGCCATCCCAGACTTCTGTAAGTTGAAATGTGTCTCCCAGAGGCAGCTCTTTGTCCTGTGATTGGAGGATGAGGTAGGGAAATAGCTCACAGCCTGCTTCCCACACCATAGCCTCCAGGTCTTGACCTCTGTACAAGGTTTCAAAACCCCTGCCATGGCCCAAGAGACGGCTTTTCTACTCCTGCTTGCTTTCCCACTCAGGCCAGTCTAGCTTTTCACCAAAGTCCATTGGCCCAAACGAACTGTATTCACAAGTGCAGATTATGACTGTGACCCCAACATGGGATTTGAGGACATCCATATCAGGGTGAAGGTGTAGGCTTCCCTGCTTCCCATTCCTGAGAGTCTGCTCTTAGGGGCTCTGACCAGAGCTGCTGGCGAGGAAGGGCAGTTGAGGCCAGCTTGTGCCAAACTCTGACCCAAAATCAACAGGGAAGGCATGTCAGCTGTTGGGAGGGTAGCAGATTTCTTGGGTAGCTGGTACTTGACACAAATGAGAAAAAAAAGAGTTAGGAAAGATGGGCTGATGAGTTTTAGCTTGCTCATCCTTATGGGCTTTGTGCAGGTGTGATGCTCCAAAGACCTAAAACTTAGCTAATGTCACTGACTTCAGCTTTCTTCTTGCTGGAAACTTGGCCACCTTCCCAGGAGCAGAATTTGGCAGAGAAGCCCATGACTGCCTGTAGTCAGCATTTAAGCAGTAAGGAGAGCTGAGGCCGGGGAGGAGTGACAGGATCAACCTGGCTTGTGTAAGACTGTATCTCCCCACTTGAGTGAGTGGTGCCCAGCATCTCTGTGAGGGTGAGGGCTTCCTATGGAGAGCAGATGCAGCTGAGTCCACAGGACTCATCACCACCTCTGCCGTTGCTGAGGGATGAGAGAGGAAGCCCTCCCTGGAGGAGCACTTGTGGTTGCAGCTGCAGAAATCCCAAAGGAAAGCAGCAGGAAACCGGCTGGCTAAACACAGAAGATGCTTGGAAATAAGTGCCCCATGGAAGTGCAGGCAATCTTTCTGAAACA
Source organism: Pavo muticus (assembly GCA_016647715.1). Taxonomy (NCBI): domain Eukaryota; kingdom Metazoa; phylum Chordata; class Aves; order Galliformes; family Phasianidae; genus Pavo; species Pavo muticus. The sequence goes on from JACDJE010000017.1 coordinate 3,476,314, forward strand.
GGTTTAAAACAGTTGGCCTCCACCTGGGTTAGACCAAGAGGCGGCTGTCTGGCTGCAGGGGCCTTCTGGCATCCCACATGAGGAGACCCCAGGCCGTCACATGGAGGCGTGAAGTGGGGCCCCAACCAGGACTCACTGGATGCCCAAATCCTCAACACTCTGGGGGTTGGAGCAAAGCTGAGGGAGTTGAGCAAGATGCAGATGGCTTGTGAAGGAGGTGGGGTGAGGACACAGCAGGGCTGTGAGACAGAGATGTCCCCTTCGCATGCATGCAACCCTGCGTGCGTCGGTGCTGCAGCACTCTTAACGTGCTAACATGTTTTACGATGCAGTGCGAGTGAAACAAAATAGAGGCTCCTGACTCCTCGTAACTTGTGTAAACTCCAGATGTGACAATCCTGCTGCTGGCAAAGGGAGCTGTTTATCCCCACGCTCTCCTTGCATTGAGTTAGCTCCCGCTAATAGGAGCCTGCTGAAAATATGCCTGCATGCTACCAAACGGCTGCCTAATTGTCCCTCTGCCCCTTCCCGGAGCCGCACATCAGAAGTGCAATCCAAATTCCTGGGCAAACCATGCAGGGCCCCGGAGAGCAGTTTTTTGCTTCCCCTCGCTCTCAGGACTTGAACGTCATTCCTGAAGGATAATGCAGGATTAGGGCAAGGGGAAAATGAGTGGCTTAAACAACTCCGAAGTGCAGCAGGGCTCAGCAAAATGCGTCCCTCTCTCCACCCCAGCCTGGCCACCTTTTTTTTTTTTAATTATTTTCCTGCAAGGGGAAGGAGGAAAGAGGGCCTCTGGGTTGTGAAACGGGCAGAAGAGGAACAACTGCAGTTGCTTGGAAGCCCCCAACCCCAGCAAGCATGATGTGGCACAGGGATGGGGCACGGTGGCAGCAGCTGCGTGTGGTTCCCCCATGGCCTCTCCCGGCACACAGGCACTGGTTGCTGGGGATTAGGGGGAACAGATGCACATAAGATGCTTACGGCCTTTTCCAGACACAAGGCTGCTTTCCAATCAGCTCAGAGGAAACAAGGTAATTAGATGGAGTCAGGGCAGGGAGCAGGAGGGAATTAGCCTGTTACCCAACCAAAGGCCGCAAGCCCACCTCTTCCAGTCCTCCAGTCACTTTTCCCCTCCATTCCTCTGCTCGCTCTCTCATTTCAAAGCTTTTTTTTTTTTTTTTGAGTGATAATAGAATTTCCAAGTATTTAAGACCTCTGGACATATTCAGAGTTTTATAATAAGCCAACTTTGTTTTTTTTTTTTTTCTCTCTCCTTCTCCAGGAGGCAGCTGATACTGGCTGGCTGCTGCCAAACAGGTCCGGCCTCTGCAGCTGAGGCTGCTCGTGATACTTCAGCAGGGTGATGAATCAGCCCTCCCCTTTAGTAAAGGCGGTCTCCTGGATGTGCTGCTGGGATGCTGTGACCCCCCCCTCCCTGTAAGCGTGCATGTGAAGGCAGCTTTGGCTGCAGAAGTCTGAATGGGGACAGACTGCTTCCCTTCCTGGTCCCTTAAAAGCCCCAGGAGTTGGGGTTTTTGTCCGCATCCCTAGATTGCCAACACCACAAGCAGAGGCTGATGACCCTGGGCTGCATCGTGCTTGGCAGATCTGTGACACTGTGGGGAATGTTTCTTTTTAAACTTATTTAAAACGTTGCCTGGGCATGCATATGCTCCCAGTGCATTGTTATCTTTGGAGAGATTTTGCTGGTTAAAGTTCTTCAGATGCGGAGACTGGTCCTGTTGCTGCTATTCAGTGGGCAGCTGTGATAAGGAATTGTCCTCAGGCAGCACAGGCGGGGATCTCGTCAGTGATTAAAGAACCCACTGTTGCATTAGTTAGCACGTCCCCACCCAAGCTCCTGCCTCACTTGTCTAACTTTTGAGGCCAGCCTGAGTTGCTGCTCACTGGGAGAGCAGTGCTCTTCTCCTAGATGTTTTTTTTCAAAACCATCAGAATTTCCCAGGGCTTTTGAAAGGAGCTTTGCTGTGTCACGAAAGGCAGTGTTGACCACGGCAGGATTTTTTCCTAATGACGGGTCAGCTGGGCAGTAAACACATGAGAGAGGATCACCATTACAGCTGTAGTCGAGCAGAGCCGAGCTGACACCAGCTCGAAGGCAAAGAAAGCAGCTGGTGTCTGAACTTCTCCAAACGAACGTGCTGCTCCTCGCTGATGGTACCCTCGTGCACATCCTGTAGATAATTTTCAGAGATTGACATTAACCTCTTCTCGTACATATGTGCAAACACTGAGTGTTGAAATCCACTCGAGAGCTGGATGGAAAATTTCTGACAATGGTTTGCTGTCAGGAAATGCTGGTTCAGCAAGAGGAAAAGATGTCAACTCCGACAGAAAAAAAAGAATCAGAAAGAAGCAGAAAAAAAAAAAGATAGCATTGAATATAGCCTCCCGGGGGCTTTTTGAAGAAGTGTGGTTTATTTTTTAGCGCTGTGTTTTCATTGCTCAGTGGTATGTGAAACAAGCAGAGGCCAGAGCAGAGGCTGCACCGTCTTTTTCGCTTGGCTTTGTTCAGTTTGTGGCACACACCTCCTTCTGAGTGCGTGCAGCAAGGGAGATGCTAAGCGTGCAGCTGGGGGAAGAGGAGTTCCCTCCAGTAACCCATCCCAGAAAGAGTGGCGAGGCAGTGGCACAGGCTGCCCAGGGAGGAGGTGGAGTCACCGTCCCTGGAGGTGTCCAAGAACTGTGTGGATGTGGCACTGAGGGACGTGGTTAGTGGGCATGGTGGGGATGGGTTGGCAGTTGAACCAGGTGATCTTAGAGGTCTTTTCCAACCTTAACGACTCTATGATTCTATGATCCTGTATAAGGAAAGCACCTCTGTGGAGCACAAAAATCCCACAGAGACGTGCTCTTATCCCCAGCGCTGGCTCTGTGCTGTGTGCTCCTGGCTCTGTGAGATAACCACCCACCTAGGAAAGTTGTTGGCACCCTGTGCCTCAGCACACTGCTTGTTTTTGTACCTCCAGTGCCTGAGGTCCAGTGATTCTAAAAATGGCATCTTTCCTGAACATCTGAGCCCTCGCAGGAGGACAAAAATAAATACCCAGAACAGGAACAAGACATGGGTGAGCTGGAAGGGTAAACACGTGTTGCATGTTAAATATGTGCTGCGCTGGTTACAGCTCTGCATTTTTACTCTGAGATTGAAAAGTAAACAGACAAAAAATATATGTTGAGGCAAAAACCTAAGCAAAACAGTATTCTAGTGCATTTCTGGAAACTGCTAACCAAAAAAAATCCTCCCAAAATACACTGCTTCACTAGAAAGGGTGGTTGTTTGGGTCAGGACCTCCCCAGTTAGCATTAAAACCAGACCGTAGTACCATATACGTTTTAGCATAAATTGCTCAGTAGATTACTACTGTGAGATAGTAATAATCTCCTTCTTCAGCACTGCACCTTATAGTGGGGGATGCAGGGAGAGAGCATCACTTTTGTGATAACAAGGATGTGTCCTGCTGGCACAGGGGGTGCTGTGAACCGGCCTGCAATGCTTTCTCTCTTTCCATGGATTAGCTGAAGTGAGTCCTGTGGTGCTGACATGAAGCAAGTGGTTTTGTGCTGGACAAGCTGGCAGAACCAGCGTGTATTTCAGAGGTATTAAGAGTTAGTATATGTTGTTTATTAGCAGGTCAAGGACCGCCTGCACTTTTCCTTATCTGTTTCTGCAGCAGCAAACGCTCATCTCAAAAACCTGCCCATCTGCCTCCCCTCAGGCGCACCCTGCTCTGCCCCTCTGCACAATTCTCCAGGCCATGCTGCCCATTAAGCACTTCCCTGAGCTACAGGGGACAGACTGAATGTCTGGGAATGTGTGCACACCTCACATGACCCGAAACAGCCTGGTTTTTGTTTTTTTTTCCCCCTGTTGCTCAGGTGCTCTTTTGCTTTGATTCTCCCTCTTTGTTACCTTCTGGGGTGTTTTTGTCTGGCAGTGTGGGCAGGGGCAGCTTGACATCTGCGTGGGCAGCACTCAGCACTGAGGTGCAGGCTGACCTGCTCGCAGGCTCTGTGCATGCACTGCTGCTCTGACGGACAGGGTGACTTTTCCAGCAGGATGCTGGAAGAAGGAAGTAGTTGATTCCCATCAGCTGTGTATTAATCAGGAGCTGGATTTCTGGGGCCTTTTTGCATGCATGTGCTCCCCTCCCAGGGATCAGCCTCTAAGTAGGACACTGTGGCTCAAGCTTTGTCAGCCCTCATGGGGTCTGACATTTGTCAGTCACTTGTAAGATGGGAGCTCGAGTGAAGTCTTTTCCCCATTGCCAGATACCACCCATATGTAGGGATGCTTCTGGTCCCAGCCTCAGAAGAGCTATTGGTTCTTGTGCCCCGCAGCCAGCAAGCAACAGAGCAGGGGTAGGGATGCCCAGGCCTCCCAGCTCCACCATGCCTGCCTTTCCCCTCCAACATGGGATGCAGCTGTGTTGCAGCTTCTGCATGCACTGTTCAGAAATGAAGGGGCGTGGGAGAAGAGGAAGAAAAATTGGTTTTCTTCTTTCCCTTCCCCTGCCTGTGCTCACCATGCTGCTGCACTCCTCCTCCTGCTCCCCAGCAACTTGGCAGATTCACTGCCATTGCAAATGTACGTGACTAATCTGTTACTTGAGGAACAGGGAAGGCGGACTCACAGACATGGATGACCCAGCCTGTCAGGAAGCCGACGAGATTCACTGCTGGGAAAAGTTTTTTTCAGAGGGATGGTCGCCTCGTTAAATGACGGGAGAGAGATACTCATCGGAGGAGGAGATGCTGGCAATGTGGTCTCTGCTAAGGAGGTAGCCGTTCCCCTCCCGGCCCGGGAGGCTGAGCAGGACGGCACGTCCCCCTCTCCCTCCCCAAGCACGTGGCTGCCTTTCCCTGCCATGGCAGGCTGCCATCAGCCGCAGCGTGCTCGCTCGAGGAGGGAGCGTAAGGGGATTGCGGAAGGTCTGGCCTTCCAATTGCAGCAGCTCCTTGCTCATTCCTGTCTCGTAAGCAGCTCATGTGGAGGCTGGAGGCTGCAGGGATCTGAGTGCCCCAAGCTGAAGGCAGCTGCAGCCAGCACCTCGGTGGCTGTGCCTTGCTCCGTTTCAGCCGTGCATCCTTAAGTGATTCTGAGGCTTGAGGCCAGAGGGCTCTCTGCCTCGTAGAGCTGATCCCAGTGAGAAGGGGTGATGTGCCAGGAAGCCTGCGAGGGGAATGTCATTTCATCATTGTTCTCCTGGGAGAGGTAGAGGCATCCAGCATGGGAACAACGGGGGTGGGAGCAGGGGTTAAGCGGGAGAAATGGGATAAATTAAAGCAGGGAAGCTGTAGGCTCAGTATTGGGGAAAAACATATGTTTTATAATAAATATTACATGTTTAAATGCTTGTGAGCCAAGAATTATTTGCTCAAAAAATAAAATAAGTAAATTCCAGAGAATGACTAAACTATTGGACGCAGCCCCCAACTAGGCACCTAGGAAACGTGTTGGATTGGTCTGTCGGCACACATTGCTAGTCCAGCTCTGGAAAACACCCCAGAGAGCGCCAGCTTTCCTGGCTTTCCACTGATGGTATACCAAAGTGAAACCTCCTGAGGTGAAGGGCTTGAGCATTCACTAACTTACAGTGCCATCTAGCCCCATTTCAGACTTAAGGCTTCTATGAGTGGTTGCTAATTTTGTTCCTGTAACTGGGAGACTGAGTCACTTGAGCTTGAACCCACCTCTTCGGTCATGTGCTGGTGGATTTAAGTATACCTTGGTGTGTATCTGGTGGTTATATTTTTAAAAAATTGCCCATCAGCTGTGAGAGTAAATGCTCAAGTGGGAGCCAGCCCAACCAGATGTGTGCGTGTTCATGGCCACTGTATGTGGGAACGAATCTTGGTGTTGCTTAAGCCAGCCTGACACTTCTCATCGATAAGACCTTACTTTTGATACCTGAGAAGTCTGTCAGCCTGCAGCTGCTTGGCCTAAAATCTTCCTTTGGGCTGTTCCCATGTACAAGCTATGGGCCTCCTTGTGGATTTGCCCATCCCCCAAAAATAGACAAATGCAGAAGCAATATCTACTATTCACACTGCAAAATGTGGTGGGGGAGAGGGTGGTGGATGCTGCCGCGCTGCCCATGTTGCTGCTGCATCCTCCCCTGAGCGCAGGGCAGGAAGGATGCTGCCAGCTCCTGGTGCTGGGGTTTGGCCCATTTGGGTCCTAGGGGACCCAAAGTTGCTATGCTGGTTCCTTGGGCATCCTCTATTTGCCTCTGCAGGCTCTGGAGGTGCTTGCCAGGGGCCGTGGGTGTAGTTTGAGCCTTAAGCAGGTGTGAGCCTTTCTTCATTGCCAAAGACTGATGTGAGGAAACTGGCAGGGCTGCCAAAGGCAGCTAAGGAACTTTTTGCTTGAGAGGAAATCTCCCTTATTCTTAGTGCATGGGGAGTGACAGACTGTTGCTTTGCACTTTCTCCTGTATGCTCCTTTCCCCCTTGTGCAGCAATATCCACAGCCAGACTTGTGCTCATGGCTGGGAATGGAGATGACTGCAGTCACATCCTTGGGGTCACTCGCAGGGGTTCTGTGGATGCAGATGCAGCACTCAGTGGAGCCTGTCACTGCTGCACGTGTGCTTTTGGACTTCAAGTGCACTCACCCTTCAGCTTTGTGTGTGTTGTGGGAACAGGGAGCAGAAGGCTCGGGAACAGGCTCAGCCTGCTGCACATCTGGAGGCAGTAACTTGAGTCAAACTAGATGCCTCCTGTAATTCAAACTTTTTTCCCTGCACCGGCAATTAGTGCATCGGCACTGCAACACTTCCCTTCAAATGGCACCTGCTCCACACCACGCTGCTCGATGCGGGCCTTAGTTTTTGGAGTGCAGAGGAGTTTGGAGCTGGGTTTTGGGGTCAGGCCTCTCTCTTTTGCTTTGCTTCCTTTATCTCCCAAAGCAGCAAGCAGCACATGCTGCAGCAACGTAATCATTTAATCCAGGCTAGCGAAACCTGTTCTCCAGATGAACGGACTGGTGTATCGTTTGCTCTGTAGCTCTGCAGCTCTGTATATGAATGCATTGTTTGTTGGGGTGGCAGGACGTTGCTGCCAGTTTTCCATCCTGTTTCCAGCCTCAGCCTGACAGCAGAGCTGGTTCCAGCTCCTTCCCTTTCCTCCCACTCCACCCTTGCTGAGGTTCCTGTGCTCTGAGGACCCTCTACTCTGGCTGCCTGCTGTGGATGTGGTGGGTGCAGAGATGGGTGCACAGGGCAGAACTGTCTCACAGAAGAGTGCAGCAGCCTCTCAAAAGAGGGCAGAGATCAGGACAGGAAAGTGTTTGCCTGGGGAGGCAGGTGATACCTGAAAAGGTGCAGCCAAAACTAACAAAGGTGTGTTCAGAGAGATAGGGTTTGATCTTTAGCCCCTGATACAAAACTTGCTTTGGTGGGGAGGCTGCTCTGCCAAGCCTGTCTGTCAGGGCGTATCGCTGCTGCAGATGACTGGGGGATGGACGTGCTGGCAGTGGTTTTTTGGAAGGGGGACTTGTGCTGTTGTTTGCAGGGCAGGAGAGAGGTGTGTCTGCTGTTTCAGGCCCCTAACGTCCTCACTTCTGCATACCAGATGCAAGGAGCCAGTGGTTCATTGCACGCTGAGCCTGTGCTCACCTCCGTTTCCTGAGCACCCAACACTAAAAAACTCTCCCAAGTGCCGGCATTTCTCTCGGTCGGCAGATTTTCCTGCTCTGTTGCCGGAGGCTGCTAGCCCTTGTTTGCAGCTTCTCTGGTTTCAGCTTCCATCTCTCTTCCAGATTTTGTAACAGGAGCCACTTGGTTGGCTAAGGAGCAGCTGCCTATCTCTCTGCTCTGCCGGTGGCTCAGCGGAGGGATGCCACTGGGAAAGAGCTTTGCAGCCACTGCTCCTGCAAACACATCAAGAACAATCTGGGTGAATCTCTCTGTCTCAAGGAATAAGCCCAAGCCTTGGGCTGAGGCTTTTCCAGGGCCACTTGATGCCCCTTGCATTGCTTGGTCTTGTTTGCATTGCCTCTGAGGAGGGAGAGAAGAAAGCTGCTGGCATTCAGACTGCAATCCAAATTTCTTTAAAACATTTTTTTCAAGAACTGCATGTTTTCAGAGCCAGCACTGTGAGGCTGGCTCAGACACCAGACACGCTTTCCAAATCTCATTGCCCAGAATAGTGTGCTCTAAAAATGCACTGCATCCCCTGACAGGAGGAGCTGGCCCAGTCTTTCACTGTGGCTGCACAGACGGGTTTTCCCTTCGGCTCAGATGGGGGTGGTCTCATGCAAATGGCTGTAGAAGACCCCTTTGCAAAGGCAGCTCTTCTTCTAGGTTGGTTGGCTCAAGCCTTGTTTGAACTGTGATGTAAGGAGCTTCAATGGCTCTTGCTCGACTGTTACAGTATACCTGTTTGCCTCCTGTTTCGGCCTGCCTCTGATCACAGAACTATAGAATGGCTTGGGTTGGAAGGAACCTTAAAGCCCATCCAGTTCCAACCATCTGCTTTGGGCAGGGCTGCCACCCAGTGGATCTGGCTGCCCAGGGCCCCATCCAACCTGGCATCGAGTGCCTCCAGGGATGGGGCACCCACAGCTTCTCTGGGCAGCCAGTGCCTCACCACCATTTGAGTAAAGAATTTCTTCCTAACATCTCACCTAAATTTCCCCTGTTTTAGTTTAAAGCCATTCCCCCTTGTCCTATCACTATTAGACCATGTAAAAAGTCTCCCCTTCCTGCATATAGGCTCTCATTAAGTACTGGAAGGCTGCAATGAGGTCTCCTCGGAGCCTCCTCTTCTCCAGGCTGAACAAGATCAGCTTGCTCGGCCTGTCTTCATAGGAGAGGTGCTCCAGCCCTCTGATCATCCTTGTGGTCCTCCTCTGGACCTGCTTCAACAGCTCTGTCTTTCTTGTGCTGAGGGCCCCAGGTTTGGACACACTACTCCAGATGGGGCCTCATGAGGGCAGAATAGAGGGGGGCAATCCCCACCCTCTCCCTGCTGGCCACCCCTCTTTTGATGCAGCCCAGTGATACTGTTGACCTTCTGGGCTGCAAGCATACTGCTGGCTCATGTCCAGCTTTCCATCCCCTAGGGCTGCTCTCAAGGCATTATTTTCCCAGTCCGTACGCGCATATGGGATTGCCCCGACCCAAGTGCAACACCTTGCACTTGGCCTTGTTGAATCTCATTAGGTTCACATAAGCCTGCCTTTCCAGATTGTTCAGGTCCATTTGGGTGGCATCCCTTCCTTCTGTTGTACTACAGCACTCAGTTTGGTGTTGATCAATAGCACTAGCTGGTGCAGTTTTTCTTGGGCACATTTTGTTGCTCATGGATGATACCAGATTGCACAGTAATCAGGTCAGCGAGCAGGGTTCTGTGGCTTTCCCAGTGTAGCCGTCCTGGCAAAGTCCCCTTTGTGGGCTTATTCAGCACTCAGCCCAGACTCTGACCCATCAGCCAGGACTGCAAGATCCATTCCTGCTGCCACGGTATTTAACACTGTTTTTACTGTTTTCAGACAAAGCCCAGTAGAGGCTTTGGAAACTCTCTGAGTTGGAAGGGTTTAGGATCCGGCCTCTTGTTGTTGCACATTGCAGAGGTCAGCTTAGTTTCTTTTGCTTTCTCTTATGCTCCTCCTGGATGTTCTCCTGCGTTATAGGGCATCCTGTAGGGTGGAGCGCAGGTCTGAGTATCACAGGACTGCAATGGGAGAGGCAAGCGTGTGTGCACAGCTCAGAGCAGCACATGCTCGGGGTGTGGGAGGTTAAGACGAGTTATTAACATATTATCTTCATTTTAACAAGGCTCAGATTTGTCATCAGGACACCGCAGCCCTGGAACTTCAAGCTTGAGGAGCAGCTGGAAAGGAAATCATAAAGTTCCTGGGTCTCTGTCTGTGGCTTCAGCTATGACTTCAGTCAAACACACCCCCTCCTGAAAAGCTGAGAGATGTCAAAGTGCAATGTTTGCATTTATTACACGAAATCCACTTGGACCTGTTCACCCCCTGCATTTCCATAGTTTCTTTTATTTATTTTATTATTATTATTATTATTTGCAAGGGTAACTGTTAAAGAAATGAGAAAATCTTGCTTGAAGTTTCTCTTCTTGCTGCTCCAATGTCCCACCCCTAGGCTCCCCACAGCAGGTGTTGCAGAGGTGAAAGCAGCACTCCTGCGGAGCAAGACAAGGAACACCTGAAGTCACCTCCATCCTTCTCAAGCATCTCAGAACCCAGAAGCTCCCATGTCTCGCCCATCATGCAGCCCAGCTGTCTGAAAACACAGGCAGCCTCTGCTCGCTCTGCTGGGCCCAGCAATGAAAGAGATAGTGGGCACAGTTTCTTGGTGCAAGTAAGAGCATAGAACCACTGTAGAAATATGAATTGTAGCTGTGGTGGAAAGAAAAGGAAAATCAAGCAGGCAAGCACACACACACACAGCTCTTTGCAGCGCTGGAGGGTTTGGTTGTGTTTGAGTGTTTTCTCGGCCCCCAGTCCTCCCAGCACAGCCCCATAGCTGGGTGCCAAGGAGCAGTGTGGTGCTGCCAGCTCAAGCCTCACGGGGTGATGCACGGGGATTTCCTGGAAGGCCTCGTGCCTCCCTGCCAGAGCACTGAGATAGATAGCTGGGGAATCTTGGCTTTTGGTGTCAAGAGAAAGAGAAGAGAATAAAGCTAATTAAAAAAAAAAAAAAAAAATTAGAAGACATCACAGATTCATGGAACAGAATCATTTGAGTTGGAAGGGACCCTTAAATGATATTTAGTCCAACTTCCCTGCAACAAACAGGGCCTCCTGCCGTGCGATCAGGCTGCTCAGAGCCCTGTCCAGCCTGACTTGAATTTCTCCAGGGATGGAGCTTTCAACACCTCTCTGGGCAACCTGTGCCAGTGCCTCACCACCCGCATTGTAAAAAAACTTCTTCCTTATATCTAATCTAAATCTCCCTGGTTTTAGTTGGAAACCATTTCCCCTTGTCCTATTACAACAGATCCTGCTGAAGAGTCTGTTCCCTTCTTTCCTATAGCACCCCTTTAGATACTGAAAGGACTTGGCTCTGGACAGGGCACATGCTTGAGCCTATCTGCCCAGCCCCATGTTGTGTTTGCTCTCAGCTCTGCCCCTGGATGGCAGCATTTCTGCTGGTGCTGCAAGGAAAAACTGCAATGAATAAAAAGGGGAAGATGAAGTTTTTGGGTACTGCTGGGTTAATGTGCTGGAAGGCAGAGCGACCTTGCATGCCTTCTTGATGAGTGGCAGCGCCGCAGCCCAGCATGGCTGGGAGGAAAGGCTTACTCACAGCTGCAGCCCTCTTGCATCTGCAGGGCAAAGAGCAGCAAAAATATTTTTTCTTCTTTGGATGCTAACTTATGGCAGCAGGTGGCTTCATCTATGGCGAATGACACAGTTAATGCTTCCTGCTCCTGGCTGCTCCCTTTTGCCAGAGGGAGTGCTGCTTGTGGTGGCCAAATGGAGTGCGTATGGTCCCTCACAGATTAACTCTTCAGCATTAGGATGTTTTGCTAAGTGAACTGCTTGCCCAGAGCAAGCAATCTGTCTTTTGAATGTTAGCCCCTGACTGCCAAGATGAAGCCCTTTCTGCTTTCAGTATTGCTTCTGTTCTTTATGCGCTCTCTCTTCCTTGCTTTGACCATGGGTACCTGCAGGTTCCCATCCTGCTCTGCACAAAAGGCAGTGTGAGGAGCTGCAGATGCTGCAGATAAGCACCAGAGAGGCAGCCCTTGCTTTCTCAATGAGGCCGTGTGTTTGCATGGGTAGGGCAGCAGGAGCAGAGCTTATGAGTGACAGAGCAAAAATCAGCGATTACTACTTGGCAGGAGATGCTTAAACTTTGTCAAGCCAGGCAAGTATCTCCATTGTGGTCTCTGACTCACAATCCAAATATGCTGGGAACATTTGAGGGGGCTGGGTCAGTTCTTCAAGCAGTGGGAAAAACAAGGCTCTAATACATCACGGCAGAGCATTGGGTCTGTGCTCCACTGTTCTGCTTTTCTTTGAGGAAACTGGTGTGGCTGCTGGGGTGGAGAGGGAGGTGTTGTGAAACCACACACACACACGCGCACAAACACATGCGCCAGGCCTGATTTTGATCCTTTCTGACAGTGTTCAATTCTCCTTCGGCTGCGGTGAAGGAGCTGCAACACTTGTGACTTACCCTTGCCAGGGTGAACCCAGGAGCAGGTCACAGCCACGTCCCACATCCCGCATCCTGGCTGAGCTGTGCCACGTGGATGGGTGCATGGAGGGCACTGCTAAAGCACAACTGATGCTTTACCTGAAAGCAGTTTGCCGGTACGGAAGGGAAGGCGGGTGGGACCAGGCATCTTCTCCCAGATCGCATTGCAGCAGTGGATCCTCTCCTGCTTGGGGATGCTCCTGGTGCCCAGGGTGCGAGCGGCCAGTTGAGGGGTGGCTGTGTGGCAGGGCAGCTGCTGGCTCTGTTGCTGGGATATGAAAGGCTCTGCTGGGCTCAGATCACAGCCTGGCTTCCTGTGTGTTCTTTCCCGCTATGGTTTTGACCAGAAATTCCTTTTTTGACCCAAAAAAAACTTCCAGATGAAAATTTAATTAAAAAAGTGATGCATTCCCACAAGAAACTTCAGTGTCAGCAAATAAAGCATTTTTTTTCTGATGAAAAACTGCTTTATTCACACACCAAAAAATGACATCCAAACTGGCTCCCATTGAGTCCACTCTCGAGCATTATCCTGGTAAAAGCTCTAAGGTTTTGTTTAATAAAAATTAGTCACAATTCAAATTAGCATCCACTAGGCATACAGGTTGCAAAGAAATAATACTACCAGTGCTGTCACTGGGATTCATGTAACATAGAAAAAGCCTGCTGATGATAAGACCTTCTTCTCTACTCAGCAGAAAACTTGGTAAAGTGATAGAGAAAGGCCAATTAAAATAACCTGCAGGAAGTCAACAGAGGAAGAAGCAGAGATGGGGTGTGCATGTGTGTATTTATGCAAACTACAGAATGATAAACTGTAAACGATGAAATATCTGCCAGCTTGTTAATACGTCTGCTTCTGAGTAATGCCAAGGGTATTCCTGCTGCCCAGCAGCCAAAGTGCAAACAAGGGAATGGCTGTAACTTCATGCCCAATATTTAAACACATGGGGACGATTCAGGCCACCCACGCTCCTATTAAATAGGACTTCTGCAGAGGCATTTCAGACCAAACCGGAGGGCAGCCAGGGCAGAAGCAGCCCTTACATGGCCATTTCAGGTATTGGGGGCCAGGCACTGCCCTCTGCTAGCATGGGAAGCCCCTCTTAGCTCCTCAGGGTTTGCATGCACCCAGCTGCTGGCACAGCTGGCTCCTGATACTAATCAGACTTCTTTTCTAGCTCAGTAAGTTCAGTTTTGCATGTAAAAATGAGCATGGAACAGATCTGGACTCGATTATCTCCCAAGTCCTTGACAAAAAGCCATAATTGTTTATCCAGATGATTTTTCTTTGTCTCCCTTTTATTTTCTCGGCACTTTAAAACCCAGGTTTTAATGGGCTTGTAAAATAACAATGTGGGTGTAGAATACAGCGGTACACGAGGTGTGAGGGAAAGCCTTCCTTTTTCCTCAGCGGCCTTGATGCAGGGCTCAGCTCCCCTCCCACAGCCCAGGGCTCAGTGGCAGCAGGGATGTGATTTCTGAGATGAGAGCCCCAGGCTCCCATCACAGATGCGTTGTACCCGCCACATGTATTGCCATTCCTGGCAGGCAGGAAAATCAGTGCTGCTGTCTCTATTTGGGGCAGAGGCTTGCTGGAGCAGGGACAAGAGAAGGGAATATGAAAAAACGCTGTATTTATCAGGGTAATCTAGTGTAGGAGCACAAGTACTAAAACATTTTAATCACAATCATATGGTTATGTGTCACTGCAGGGCAGAATTCAGGCTGTTTGTACTTCTTGGTTCCGCACTGCCACACTTCTACAAGTTTGAATTTATTTTAGGCATAACTTTAACTCTGGTTTCCCTGGGCTTGCAATGCTTGGACTGGAAATAAGTGTAACCTCTCCACCATGTGCTTTCCTCTTAAATTAGGCTTTCCACTTTAACGCCATTTATTTCTGTTGGCTTGGCCATACTGCAGGCTGTCATTTCCTGCCCTGTGGATGTTTTTGTTTAGATGGACAGGACACCACACTGAAATAGTGGGATACAGCAGCAAAAGCAGTGATGGGTAGCAAAGGCACCAAGCACTTTCAGGGCTTCTGTACACACAGCTTGGTTAGTCCTTTAATTGCCCACACCTGGCCGTCTCCTGCATGACTCAGTGACTGCGCTTCATGCACAGGTGCCTTTGTTGGGGAGACAGGAGGAACACATGGGATGGGAAGCTGGCATCAACTTTTAGAGGCTGTGCCAGTCCTAAGGGCAATCCAAGCAAGGATTTTCCCTATGAGAGAAGTTACTGTTGCAGTGGGAAAGGCTGGTTACTTAGAGAGCTTCAGGGGCATCTTTAGTGCAGTTCTGGGGGCAAGGCTGTTCCTTGCTAGGAGGGAAGTGGAGCCGTGGCTCCTGCCTGCATCCATTGCCTCTGCCCCCACATCCAAGCTCCTTCCCGCCTGGCTGCTTGCTGCTCAGCATCCAGAGACGTACGTGGTGCATGTGTTTTCTCTCCTGTGTGCGCTCACCCCCTCTCTCCCTCATTTCCTTTCCCACCCACCCATGCTCTACCTCCTGACTAAAGCAAAATTGCCCTTCTTTTTCCTTTTGGCAGCTGGCCTTCCCAGGGGCCCAGGCTAACAGCAGCCTGAGCCCTGACTCTGTGCCATGGCCAGAGCGGAGCAGCTCCTCACTGGCAGATATGCTGTCTTAAAGGACAAGGGATGCTTTCTTTCCCCATCCCCATTTGCTTCCCAGCTCCCATCATGGGGAAGCCACTCATCACAGATCCTCCATCGCCCCATCATCTCCCGAAGCCCCTCTCTTCTCTGCAGGCTCAACCTTGGCTGCAGAGTTCTCTCTGAGCCAAACCTCCTGCAGTTAATGCACGCCTGGCTGTTGACTTCAGCAAGCTTTGGCTGAGGCCTTTCCAAGGCTTGCAGCTCTCCTCCAGCTCACTTCTCGGATGCCAAGTGATGAGGCTTCCAGGGCTGCTCCTGAGGGATGGCTCCAGCGCATACATCTCACTGTCAGGAAGCTTTTCCTGCTGCTCTGCCTAAATCTCCCCCTTTTCAAATGTCATCCCAGCACTCCCACTTAGCCTGTGCTTTCTGTGCCTCTTGCTGCCTGCAAGCACACTGGTGCCTTTTTTCCTGCTGCCAGGGCCCTTCCAGCACTTGCTGGCTGCTTCTCACTTTCCTTGTTCTTGATATTGCTTAGCCAGGCTGGGCACACTAAAATTTCCCTTTATAAATCAAACCTCACAGCCAGCTTTTTTTTCTTTGCCTCCTCTCCATGACAAAGGAGTGATTTTTGGGCGTCTGCCCCACAGTGTGAAGCATTTTTCCCCTCCCACTCAGGCTGATGGGTTTTGAGGATGAAGCCCTGCTTGACAGCCTATACATCTGTGTTTGCTCTGGGTGGGCAACGGCCTCATGTTCACAGGGATGGGAGCAAGGAGAGGCAGCCTCTTTGCTACCCTATTGAGGCAGGCCAAGGAGACTGCGTGCAGGAGGAGCAAAAAGCCAAGCCCCCTCCTGCTCATTCACCAGCACTTCTCAGGGCTTTGCTTCCATGCAGCAGGAGATCCAACCATGTGGGTTGCCATGACAGCTCCAGGGAGAAACTGGGTCAGCCCTGCAGGCTGCACGGAATGCTGCAGCATGGTGGCTGCCCTGAGCCCGCCAGGAAGAGGCCTGGCTGCACCCGTGAGCTGGCGGCCTGCATCCGGCCCTGTGTGTCCCAGGAGGAAGCAGAGCAGTTGTTAACTCAGTTGCTGTTTTAGGCTTAGTGCAGCTAAAATTGTTGGTTGTAACCCACGCCACTGTCATAGCAACAGATATATATATGTATTTGAATGTGCGAGGAGAACAGCTTTCCTGGGGCATAAGTAACTTGGTGAAGATGTGGAGTTTGTACTGTTGGGAATGATGCACTGAGGGGACTGGAGGTACAAGGCCAGAGCAGCTGAGCTCAGGATTACTGCACTTACAGCAGAGAATGGGCACCGAAGCTTAGGATGTGCTTTAGCCGTGGAACTTTCCTAACAATTAGCAGCCTTTTTGGGTTAAGACCAGATTTAGAAATGCACCATTGTTTTGATGTCAAAATAGGCTCTTTGAAATAAAAAAATATGAGTGCTCATTGATGACTGATCTCTCTGGGGAATGTGGTCATAGGCATTTTTGGTGAGAATGGCTGAGTGCCATGGAAAAGCTGCCCTCTTTCCCAGCCGTTTGCCCTCCTCTCCTTCTGTATCTACTCCTTCAGGGTATCACATCGATCTGTTAATATCTCTTTTCTCCTCCTCCATGCCACTTGCTAGACCTGTGATGGCAATGTCTGGGATCAGGGCACCCTCAAACAGACGGTTCTGGTGAGGCACATGTGGTAGAAACCAAATTCACTGCGTGAATTAATCCATGTCGATTGCAAGTATTGCATTGCAGCGACAGTGTGCAGATGGGACAGTGATTCACTCAGGACAGTGAAACCTTGGCTGGGCTTTCTGAACACTGCTGCTGCATGGGTTAAGCATTTGGAAATCCAATTCAGCCTTGACTAAATCTGCTGGCATAAGGGGTTGTGCTCAGGCAGGAGCAGGCTTGGGGTCTCTCAGCTTAGGGATGGATGAAGCACCTCAGAGGATCAAAATGCACAAGTCCTTCCTGCTGGCATCCTCCCTGCCCAGTTTCTCTTTCCATCTTGGCCATTATCTCCTCTCCAAGTTCATCTGGAAGCATTTCTTTTAAATGTTTCTAGAGTCCCAGAAGGAAGCTTAATCGCTTCAGCATCCTTCGCATGCACAGCGTACCTGGGGTGCCGGATGGCTGAATAACCTCTTATGCACTGACAGCCATTAGCATTTGAATTAATGACATGAGGATAACAGGCGATTATCCCATTTAACAGCTGTTGAGTGCTGTTAAAGGGACACTGTCGAGAAGTAGGAACAAAGATGTAGTTGTTTTTACTTTCTTAGCAGGGCTTCCCTGCTCTGTATGAATAGTAGCATCCTCTTGAAACGTGGTGTAGCTTCCACAGGGACATGTTAAGGTCTTTAAACTCCTCTGCGCAAAGCTGGGAACCTAATTGCAACCAGAGTGTGCCAGCACATGAGAGCGTGAAAGTGGAAGTGTCCCCCAGCAGAAAGGGAAGTGGCCTCCCGTATTTGGGAGCTAGGCTAAGCCAGGCATAAAAGGAAGCAGTCACAAGCAAGCTGCAAAAAGAAGCAATGGTTTCCAGGGGCAGGAAGTGCCAGACAACAGAGAGAGCCCCTGGAGCAATATGAGGGATGAACAAAACTCCCCTCCATGAGGATATGGCTACATCTAGAGGAGAATCACATCCTGAAAGTGTACAATCTGTCATATGCTGCCACAAAACCTTCTTGTACGCAAGGCATTTTTTCAAAAGAAGTGAGCATAAGTGAGCAGTAATTATGATGGTTATTAGCCTAGGTAATACTGCAATACAGATAAGTTTCAGTCATGGTCCTTGACTCCTTTTCTTCTGACTGTGCGTGTTTTAAGCAGAAGCCTGAAAAATGGTGCTTGCTATCGCAGAGAAGCATTGTCTACAGTCCCACATTGAAGATGATAAGACATGATTTTCTAACTTCTGGCTTTCCTGGGCCAGAGTGAATGATGAGGAATCATTTTGGGCCACACCTATGAAGGCTGTCCCAGAAGTAATGCCTCCTAGTAATTTCCATGAAAATGACAACCAATACAATAACACTATTTACCAGAGCAGATTCTCAGATACAAAACACTATGTTTCGACACAGTCACCACCATTAGCTCTGGATTTTTGCCAGCAATGAACAAGACCCTGCATGCCACGCTCGTAAACGTCTGCACCAGTAGAGGACCACTGTTGCTGTCACTGCTGCTGAAACAGACCACCCACTGCCTCGCTGTGCTCACATCCAGAAATGATCAGGAAGCACTGATGAATGTCAACGGGTGCCTCTTTTTCTGCATGAAGGAGTAATGACACACCTTTGCTTCATATGCACTTCCATGTCAGACACCATTTTGTCAGACTGTCCCACTGCTACCGTTTGTCACACAGCAACAAAATGTAATGGGCCATACCACCATTCAGCTCTGGCGTCATGGGCCAGCATCATAAAATAGAAAGCATTACTTTCAGCGAAGCCCTCATAAAACATATAATATAGCTAATGTATATAATTAACAATTTTTAAAATTTTTTAAATTAAAACATATAAAAAAGAGAGTAACGAAAACATAAAACTAGTGGGGTATTTCACCACATTTTTGTGAAACCAATGCTTCAGTCTGGTTCAGTGGCAGTGGTTGCCATTCTTAGTGAACTCTCAAGGTGTTTGTCAGAGATTTTTGATGAAATTTTACTGTTCTTGTACTTCATCCTTGAAAACAATTGTTCATAAATGCACGCACTGCCAAAAAGTGATGATATGAATAAGATGTGGTTGTGAAGTGTCGGGTATTTCTCTTTGGTAAGAGAGGGCTTATAAAAGTCTGGTAAAGAGACATGATCAAATTTTTGACTGCAACTCTATACATTCCATTTGAAAATTCACAAGTCATGTATTTATGTCAATTGAAAAAGGAGTCGCAAAAAAACAATGCAATCTTGAAACCCATTCTTAAATTCATGATCAAAACAGAAAACACACATTTTTTACTATTTACACAACTGAGTTTAGGCAGTTTATCACAATGCATACAATTATTATGCTATCACTTGAGTCAGTGCTGTGCTGCGCCCTCCCTGTGCCCTGGTTTCAGCTCAGACAGTGCCGATTGCACACCGCTGTGTGGTTGTTGGGAGCAGTAAGTGCATGCTGGGGGCCAGGCCAGGCTGCTTGGCAGGGAGAGCCATCACCATGACGGCACGGGGAAGGGGGCAGCCGCAGTGCAAGCTGTGCTGGGTGGCATGCTGCCTGTGGGTCATAGATTGGACATGCCTGTGGTAAGATTTAACTCTCCTCATCTCCCATTTGATGTCTCACACATTATTCCTTCTGAGACTCTCCCTTCTACTCCAATCTAACAGGCTGATGGCTGCTGCATTTCCAAAGGAGTTCATCCTGCATCAGATCATACTGCGATGCTCAGGGACAGCTCTTCAGCCTCTTCAGGCTATAGAAAAACTTACAAAAATAAATAACAACCTTCCTATTATTTCTCTTTTGATTATTTCTACCATCTGTGATGACCACTTTTGGTCTAACCAATGAAAGCATTATTTCTGTATGAAGTAGTGGTAGTAACAAAGATGGAGATGCCTGTTTTTAACATTTCTTCTTCCTAAGCAGACCTTTTCCATACCATCCTTACCACTTATCTGACCATTGTATCTGCAAATGCATGCAAACGGTATTTACTGTGTTGTTACATGTACTTAGAGGCAGATGGTGAGCCAGTAACAAAGCACATTTATGCACACATTTTGGCACCTTTATGCAACATCTTGTGAGCTGGTTTATATTTTTGCCTTAGTTGGAGATACATGGGACCTCTGCCTGCAACCAGGGCCTGGACCGAAAGACCCTGACCCCCCCAGGATGTAAGCCAGTGCTAAATTAAACATTCTACTTGCCTAGAAGTCCAGCATCTCTGCTGAGTTTGCTCTCTGATGGCACCAAGCATGTCTCAGAAGCCACCATGACTGAGCGAGCTGCTGACCTCTTGCCTGCAGCTGCTATCTGTGCAGAGGATCAGGAGGAGGAGTTGGCAAGTGCTATAGAACTACTGCCAATCCTGACTGTTATTTCAGGGCATTTTCCTTCATACATTATTAATAAAGGAATGTCAAAAACACTTCTTCTACCTCCCTGGCCCCTTCTACTCCCTTGTACTATTTTCAAAGAGCTGTGCCGAGGTTTTGAGCCATCACTGACTGCATTGCTGGCGCCTCATTCACACAGGTGTCCTCCTGCTTTTTGCAGATGAGGTGGCCTGGTTTGGCTGGTGTTGCAGCATCCCTTTGCACTGCGTGTGGGCAGTTGTGGGGAGCTGGGGGGGCAACAGGTCTGAGCCCAGGATGATGATTCCCCCCTTGCTCACCTACATGAGTTCTAGGGCTGGAGCCAAGCCTGTAGGAAGGCTCTCCATGACCTCAAGGCATCTGGAGGGTGGCTTTTAATCTCTGTAAGGAGATCAAGCCTGACTGTCCTCTGACCAGGGTTACAGCAGGCTATGTGAGACTTGAGTGACACTGAGGACACTGGCAGATATGTGTGCAGATGGGTGCTGCCAGCAAAAGTGAAACCCACCTGAGAAGTTTGCTCAGGAGAGCCCTCCCTGCTGATGAGCTTGGGAGTGAAGCAGTGCAGAAACCAGCTCATGTTTCTCTGGGCAGCACCCAAGCCCAGGGAAAATCTCCTAGGAGATCACCCTCAAACACACACACAGCCTTCATCCCAAAGGTCTGCCCTTCTGCTTGTCACCCAGGAGCAGAGGGCTGGAAGACAAAAATATTCGTTCATTTTGTGCATTTGCCTTCTTCTGGCATAATTACCATAGGTCCTCTTCTCAGAGAGGAGTAGATGTACCATGTAGCTGACACTGCTTCATGATACGATGAGCCGCATCTTCAGCATCTCTGCTTCTTGGGTGAATCGGACATCTCTGTAAGGCTGGGTGAATTCCTTAACCCCACCAAGCGACCTCTCACATCCTCACAACCTTCATTTCAGCCCCAGTGCTGCACCCACACTCACTGTCATCATCCTTTCTCTCACTTTGTTTTCTGGAGGCTTCAGCTATGGCTCATTCTTCTCATCCATGAGGGCTCTTCTCCTGCCTCATGCCTCATGGTGCCACTGTCCCTTCTCTCCTCCATGGACCTGATCATTTTCATAGAATGGCTTGGGAGGGAGCTCAGTGACTGTCAAGTTCCAGCCCCCCCTGCCACAGAGTTGCCAGACGCTAGATCATGTACCAGATCAGATTGCCCAGGGTCCCATCCAAGCTGGCCTTGAAAACCTCCAGGGACATTCACAACCTCTCTGGGCAACCTGTTCCAGCACCTTACCACTCTCTCTGTAAAAAACTTCCCCCTGACATCTAAGCTAAATCTCCCTTCCTTGACTTTAAAACCATTCTCCCTTGTCCTATCACTATCTACTTGTGTAAAAAGTTGATTTCCCTCATGTTTATCAACTCCCTTTAAACACTAGAAGGCTGCAATGAGGTCTCCCCGCAGCCTTCTCTTTTCCAGGCTGAAAAAGCTCTGTTCCTTCAGCCTATATTTATAGGAGAGGTGCTCCAGCCCTTGAATCATCTTCATGGCCCTCCTCTGGACCCTCTCCAAAAGCTCCTAATCTTTCCTGTGTTGGGGGCCCCAGACTTGGACACAGTACTCCAGCTGTGGCCTCATGAGGGCAGAATAGAGGGGGACAAACACATCCCTCACCCTGCTGGCCACCCCTCTTTTGATGGAACCCAGGATACCTTTGGCTTTCCAGGCTGCAAGTGCACAGTACTGGTTCATGTCCAGCTTTTCATCCACCAGGACCCGTCCTTCTCTGCAGGGCTACTTTCAAGGAGTTCTTCTCCCAGTCTGTATAGTCTGGGACTACCTGACCCAAGTGCAACACCTTGCACTTGGCTTTGCTGAACCTCATTAAGTTCACAAGGGCCCACCTTTTTTGTATATCAAGGTCCCTCTGGATGGCATCCCTTCTTTCTGCTGTATCAGCGGCACTGCTCAGCTTGATGTCATCAGCAAACTTTCTGAGGGTGTGCTCAATCCCATCATCTATGTCGCTGATGAAGATGGTAAAGAGTACTGGTCTCATGACAGATCCCTGGAAGACACTGCCTTGACATGGACACAGAGCCATTGACTACAACCCTCTCGTTGCGACCTTCCAACCAATTCCTTATCCACTGAATAGTCCGCCCTTCAAATCCATATTTGTCCAATTTAGAGATAAGGATGTGGTGAGGGACCATGTCAAAGGCCTTGCAGATGTCCAGGTAGATGACATCAGATGCTATCCCCTTGTCCACCGATGCTGTCACTCCATCATAGAAGGCCACCAGATTGGTCAGGCATGACCTTCCCTTGGTGAAGCTGTGCTGGCTGTCTCGGATCACCTGCTCATCCCTCATGTGCTGTAACGTTTTCCAGGAAGATCTGTTCTGTGGTCTTCCCAGGCACAGTGGTGAGGCTCACTGGCCTGTAGTTCCCTGGGTCCTCCTTCCTAACTTTCTTGTAAATAGGAGTGATGTTTCCCTTTTTCCAGTCCCCAGGGACTTTGCTTGACAGCCACAACTTTTCAAATGTGATGGAGAGTGGCTCAGCAACCACATCAGCCAGCACCCTTAGGACTCTGGGATGCATGCATCTGGCCCCATGGACTTACACACATTCATTCTCGTGAGTCAGTCTTAGACTTGCTCTACATTTACAGTAGGGGGGAGTTTGCTCCCCGATTTCCCATCTAGAGGTTCAGGTTCAAGAATGTGAGGTTCAGGGATGTGAGAATCCTGGCTGTCAGTAAAGACTGAGGCAAAGAACTGACTGAGTACCTCAGCCCCCTCTGTATCTATTGTAGCCAGTTATTATTTCCCATTTAGCACAGGAGGTATGCTCTCTTTGACTTGCCTCTTCTGACCTGTGTACCTGTAGAATCCCTTCTTGTTGTTTTCAACATCCCTCACCAAGCTCAGTTCCATCTGTGCCTTGGCTTTCCTAATCCCATCTCTGCAAGTCTAAACAGCATCCCTGTATTCTTCCCGGGTGATACACCCTCACTTCTACTGTCTGTACTTGCCCTTCTTTTCCCTCAGTTTGACCAACACGTCCTTGCCAAGCCATGCTGATTTCCTGCCTCCCCTGCCTGCTTTCTTATTCTGAGGGATGGAGAGCTCTTGCACCCTCAGAAAGGCATCTTTAAAGAGTAGCTGGCTTTGTTTCACTCCTTTGTCTCTAAGGTCTTCTTCCAGGAGATCTCTTTTCCACACAGTGCTGCCTTGTTGTGGCTTTTCTGTTTTCCTCTCCATGCCCTTCCTTATCCTCTTTTCTTCTCCAGGGCAATGGCTTGCTGCCTCTTTGCTAAGCTTGGTCCCTTGGCTGACACACTTTCTCACTTGGGTATTTCCCGTGTTTCCCCCAAGCTCTGCCTGCACAGCACATACACGTGTGTGAGGTACCACTCATTCACTCTGGACTGTGATGCACAGTGGTGAGCTCAGCTGAGGATTTTAGCATGTTCTGAGCATGTTTTCCTTCTTTGTGGGCATTGGGGTTGTTCAGCTGGGGATAGATCTTATTTTAGAGCAGCCCCTTGCCCTCAGTTCCCAAAAGAACACTTTCTCTTCTGCTGCTTCAGGGCCAGTGATGGGAACTGCTGGGGAGAGACTGACTACAGGACGTGGTCTGTTTTCCCTCAGAGCTGCAGAGATGCTATGTTTATTGCTTCTTTCCCTGAGGAAATGCAATTCCCCAGGGGGACCACACTCCGACATCAGCCCAGTGCTACAACAAGAGCTGACAGCAATTCTTCCAGCTCTTGGGCAGTATTCCCGCCACTTGGCGGCTTTGCATCTTCAAGGAGAGATACAACAGAGTGGAGCCATGCAGGTGAAGGTGAGCTGTCTTGGGAGTATGCCTCAGTGTTTGGAAATGGATTGTTTCCCTGGGTGCAACTGTCATTTCAGATTTTATCAGGGTACCGCTAGTGGCACAGCTGTAAAGTAAGTTTCATGTTAATAAGTTCAACCCCCCCATGCCCCTACATAGGGCACCTCAGTCTGAATGCATGCACTTCTGCTGCTTTACCTGCAGAGCAGATGAATTGTGCTAGATATTTCTCTACAATTCTCAGAAAGGAAGTTGAAGTGAGGTGGGGGTTGGCCTCTTCTCCCAGATAGTAAGCAATAGAAGAAGAGATAATGGCCTTAAGCTGTGACAGCAGAGGTTCAGATTGGATATGAGGAAATATTTCTTCTCAGAAAGAGCAGTGAGGCAGCAGCACAGGCTGCCCAGGGAGATTGGTGGAGTCACCGTCCCTGGAGGTGTTCAAGAAATATAGATGTGGCACTGAGGGATGAGGCTTAGCGGGCACAATGGTGATGGGAAGACAGTTGGAGCTGATGATCATAGAGGTCTTTTACAACCTTAATGATTCTATGATTCTCCCATCCACAAGAGGCATTGCGAAGGCCTGCAGACAGCCTCTGCATATCCAGTGAGCATCAGTCCTGTGCCTCTAAATGCTGGGCTGCAGCACAGTGCTGCAGGTGGGAACATGGCTCCAAGTGATTTACAGCTGCTCTGCTCACAGGCATCTGCGAGAGATGGGAGATAATAATCCAGCACAGGCATCTGTGCCTTTGGCCGAGGGGAGGGAGATGCAGCATCTCACGGTGACTGAGAAAGCTTGGCTGGCTTTGCATGTAGGAAGCTTCTTCAAATGTGTTTCCTCCCACCTCCCGGCCTTTTGTTTTCCAGCCATGCTTGACGCTAGTGATGGCCAGCTGAACTCCCCAAAAGTAAACTTCCTCTCCTGCTATAAACCGATCCTTTGCTGTTGCTAGGGTGGTTGCAGAGCAGCAAGTGGGCTGTGTAAATGCTTCCCATGGGCACGGAGATGGGGGTCATGCAGGCAAGCCCAGCAGTTCCTCCTCTTCCTCTCTGCTCCCCCACAGGGAAGTGAAGGCAGTGGCTGTCAGCAGGCACTGACACGCCTAGCCCTGATGCTATAGGAATCAGTGGCAGATGCTCACCTGGGAAGCTTGAGCAAGAGGTGGGGAGGGATGGTGCAACTGGGTCCTCTGCAACATTTCACAGACTGCTGAACTTCTAGCTGTGCAGGGGCAGAATTCTGTTGCACACACATGTAAGGCTTCTTCCCTGTCATTAATTCAGTTGACCAAGTATGAAATCCACAGGATTCTGGTCCTCTGTTGCTCACTTTGATGTCAGCTCTTCCTCTCTCTCCTTTTTTTTTTTTTTTTGAAGTGCATTTCAGTGTCTGTAGCTGACTCTCTGAGTCACTTCCCAAATGCTGATGCTTTGTGTGACTGCATGGGTCAGCCTGGCAACACGGTGAAGCACACAGGGAGGTGCTGCCTGAGCAGAGCCGAGCTGGTTGTGCATCCCCCATAGCCTTTGCAGATATTCTGCAATGGCAGATACCAGTTAGCCAGGGATTTGTCTAACTCAACTTGAGGAGGTGAGAAATACCTTCAAAAAGCAAGGGCTCAGCCAGCTCTGACCTTGATGTGGGTACCAGGAGGTGTTCATCCATGAGGGTCTGAGTATTCTTGTGCCACTCATCACTCTGGCCTCTGCTGCAGCCAAGTGAAAGAGGGAATCAGGCAGGGCTGGAGTGATGCTTTCAAGAAATAAAGTTGCCTTCTCATCACGAGAGCAAGCAGATGACTTAAAGGTTTGTAAAATAATGCCTCTGTTTCTTGACGTCAAGAAGGCCAGTGCCAAACAGCTGCATTGCAAAGCACCCACCTACATGAGCTGCCACTGCATGTTTTTGTTTTACAATAAGTCTTCCTGGCGTGAGAAAAGTCGGGATTATGTCATCTCATCACTATGTACCTGGGTGTCACTGGCTCAGCTGATCGATTGGTACCTTTGATCTGACATCTTGATACACAGTTGCAGGCCATCCGGAGAGTCCCTGAATTTCCATCCTTCCTACCTCATCTGAGAAAGCACAAAACCTCCGTTAGCAACAATGCTGGCACGGCTGGGAGAGAGTTTCTGGGTGAGAGCTTGTCTGTAATCCTAAGCATGTCCCTGTAATCAGAGCCTCTGACTCAGAGCTGGGGGGATGCATAGGGTCAGTGTGGCCCCCTCATCCACCGCAGTGAGTCACGATGCCACAAAGAGAGGAGCCTGAAAGCCTCGCCCTGATCCCTATGCGCAATGGCAGTGGGACATATTGCACAAAGTACACTAAATCAAAGGCAACTCTGTTATGCAATGCGTTACAATACCCAGTCCCTATAGCGCCTCAGCAAACAGATGGCAGATGAGCCTGATTACACAGGGTTTTCTGAATCACTCCCAACGACAGAGGAAACAAGCAATACCCAGCTCATAGTGCCTTCCAGATCTCTGCGGGTTTGCATTTCTCTGTTCTTGCCGTGCTTGCCTTGATAGGGCATTTAAAATTAAAGTGGCTGAATTGTGAGTGGCAGAAGAGATGGCTGCACGCAGGGCTGGCACAGGGAGGCAAGGAGGACGAGCAGAGCAGCTCTGCTTTGGCAGCTCTGGGAACTCAAGGAACTTATCAGTTTTCTTCACATGAAATCTTTAGCCAGGGTGGCCCCAACCAGGGCTGGGACAGTCTCAGATGACGTGACACCTGAATTTAGTCTATGGAGGCAGTGAACCTGGATGCTTGACAGCTTACTCAAACCTCTGCACACCTCAAGAGACTGCAGCTCTTCTGTGCAACTACTGGTAATGCTGCCCAGGAGACCAAATCTGGGGGGCCCCTTGGAAAAGGGTGTAGCTTAGCTCTCCCAGCCCAGCTCCCCAGCCTCAGGGCTGCATTTCAGCTGAAACATTGGTGCAGTGTGGTGTGAATAGTAGGTGCAAAGCACTGCGGTCCCAGTGCAAGTGCTGCATCTGGCTCAGATCCAGCTGCAAATGATCTGGGGATGCCCTTTCCAGCAGTGCACCAACACTGTGGCTGGATGGGGAAGCTAGAAATCACTGGGGAGAGAAGGGGAGAGGAGGCACTGTTAGCACAGCCGGAATTAAAAATGGGGAGGTGTGGAAGGCTGCTGCAAGCACGGGGGCCACCCGCCCTGTTACAGGGAGCGTTTCCAGCAGCTGCGCTGCAGGCGGCTGCCACTGCCTCCAAAAGCCGCAGAAGCAGCAGCGAGGAGCTGCAGACGTGCAGAAGGGCTCACGCCAAGGCTGCGCAGTCACAGGTGATCTTTTGGTCTGTACATTTTCCAGCAGAGCTGGCAGCCACTCGTGTAGTGTGCATGCTTCGTTGGCTGTCCAAAGAAGGAACGGGGCGGGCACTGATCCAGTTTTGAGGAGCGAAGGCAGGAAGGAAAATTACCAACTTTGACATATGTTGCTCCCTACAGGTCTCTCCTATTATAGCCTGGCAGGATGTCAAGGTGCACAGACACGACCCAGAGCCTAACACCCGGTGGCTGCTTCGCCTCCCGTCCCACCCCTTTCACACAGGCAGGAGGGGCAAACCCATTTCTGGCATACCAGGAAATCCTGGTTCTTGCTGTTATCACGCAGGCGTTAGACAGCCCCGAGCTGCAACCAGTCGGACCTGCAGGAAGGAGGGAGGAAGGGAGGGGGAAGAGTTCCCTTGGAAAGAGTGCGGCAGCACCAGGCAGTGGGTTGGACATGCTGGAGTGAAACTTGGCATCTGGGAACAGAGGGAATGCATTTGCCCGGTAGACGTGGCACTTGAGCGAGAGATCAAACGAAATGGCCGTGGAAATCTTGAGCAATCAACTAGTTAGCACAGGGGATTTTTCTGCTGTTCTGAATAAGGGTCCACTGTGCTGGCTGTCAGTCACCCTCTAATAAATATTATTTCTACAGCTCTGTAACTCTTTCCTCTGGCCAGCATGCAAGCAGCCAGTTGCACACAGAGTCCTACTCGGGGCAGGGCCTCTGGCTTGCCAACACGAAGTTTGGGGTGGCAGAAATCTATTTATTCTTCCAGGAGTATTTATTCACTCCAGTGTGTCAGAAAGAATGCAGTGTGGCACAGCAGTCATCTAGAATAGTGGGAAGTATTTGTTCCGGGTACAAAATCTTCTTGCAACATGCCTTAATGTGCAGCATATAGCCTGTCCTGGGGCAGATGAAAGGATCCAGGGAGTCTTCCCATAATCTTGTTCATTAAGAACTGATTCTTGAAGACTTCTGCTGGAAGAAACACACAGGTGTCAAGTACATTAGATGAACACTGGATCAACACCTTTCATTCTCCCTTGTTGACAAGTCCCTGCCAAGGCCTTGACTTGAAAACAAATAATGCTAAAACCTCCCCATCACAGATTCTTTCTTCTGGGGCAGGTTCCCCACCGCTCACTGAACACTGTGCTTTCAGCCGTTGTTTTTGCAGTTTGTCAGCACAACCTTGAAAGAAAGGACTTTGGCTGAGAGCTAAGCACACGGTACCAGCTGTACCAATTTCCACCTCCTGGAATGCAGCAGTGGACTTTCACACTGTCCTTCCTTGCCTCCCTCGGTTAGGCTGAAGCCTCTGGGCAAAGTGTCGGCAGTTCTGGCTGGCTAACTCGGCCTGGATGCAAGGAGCAGCGGGTTTGGGCTCCTGCTGCCAGGGTGGGAGCTGCTGGCCAGCCACAGGCAGCCATGTGGGCTGAGGGCCTGAAGGCATGGGAGGAATGCTCATCTCCCCACACACTTTGGGGGTGAGCAGGGGAAGCTGGAATGCGAGAGCAGAGCAGAGAAGAGGCGGAAGCGAGAGGGAAGGGGAGATACTGTGTGATAGATGGGACGGAGAGCAAGAGGGAGGTGTAAAATCACCCAGGCGATGGGCAGGAAGTGAAGAATAAGGGCAATAAAAGGTGAGGGAGTGTTACAAGGTCCTAACCCTCCAGGGAGCTGGTAACAAACTGGAGTCTTTTCCCCACCATGCCTGAAGGGTACTGTATTTTGAAAAGAAAAGAAAAAAACAAAAAAATTTAGTTTAGTGACTTCTTGTTGTGAAATAGTCAGGTTTTTGCAACCAGTTATAGCAGCAAAGTAGGCTAAAAATAAAAGCACCATACTTTGGTGTTAGTCACACACTTTGCTGCCCTCTCCTTTTATCCTTTCTGTGCCTCCAGCAAGGAGAGAAGCAAAGCACAGTGCTTTCCCCCTCCTTAGCAGGGATTTTACACCGACCACAGCACCTGCATAGTGCAGTGCTTTTACCTGGCAGTTCTGATGCTCTTTATCCTCAAACAAAGGTTCATACAAAACACAGGCTCTTTGTGTGAATAGAGGGAAATAGGGTGAAGAAATTGTGTAATGCCAGAAGAGCAGTGTGCCTGGAGCAGAGGTTTGGAAGGATGATGAGAAAAGGGAATGGTCCAACCTCCTCAGCAAACATTCTCAGGGCATTGGCACATGATCCGGAAAGTCCTCACTGTCCCAGTGTCACTGAGATGTAAGGTTTTTTCATCCCGTCACGTGGCCTGTAGATACCAGTGAGTACTGACTCTTTTTAACTTCTTTCCCTCTGCATTCCCCAGAAAAGGCTGCAAAATGGTATTCCCAACCTGTCTCCCCCTCTTGCCATTGTTTTTCCTTCATAGATGTACCTAGCACGCCTATTTTCTCTGGTAGTGTATTGATGAAGTTTTATCCGTTACCCCAGGGGACCTGCAGGAATTAGGGTCAACTTGACATGGGAGCAGTACTGTATGGAACTATTTAACAGCTGTGTGCTACTCTTGTGTTGAGTATGAGACCAGCAGCAATTAGGACCCAGGCCAGTGCTTTCAGTGAATAATGGTTTTGGTTACTTGGAAATACCGGATGGCTTCATCTTTATGTGTTGCTATGAGGAAAAAAAGTTAAGTAAACAAAGAAAAAGAATAAGAGGAGGGAGTGGTGTTTTTCTACTGGCATAGTCAAGAAAGGCAGTCAGGAAGGGATCGAGAAACTGGAAAACAATACCCTGGGTCTTCTCCTGGAGCCCACAGCACAGAGTAGAAGTTTTCTTCATACAGCTTGATGGTCAAAATCCTTCTCTGTGGACCTTTCCTGTTCCTTGGAGACATTTTTCAGGATTCAGTTTTGTTATTTGGGTGAACCATTGTTTCCAAGATTGGTTTCTAATGCCTAACTTGAGGTCTTCATTGCCATGCAGCCCTGAAACAACTGCATTCCTCCATCCCATGGCCTCCACAGTGGCCAGTAGTCAGCAAATCCCTCGGGTCCAGAACACCATAGTTCTTTAAGTTGTCCCTCTTTACCAGATACAGTCATAGAGTCACAGAATCGTTTGATCTGGAAGAGACCTTTAAATGTCTCCTAGTCCAATTCCCCTGCAATGAACAGGGACAACTACAGGTAGATTAGGTTTCTTAGAGCCCTTTCCAGCCTGACCTGAATGCCCCAAGAATGGGGCAACCACCACCTCTCTGTGCAACCTGTTCCAGAGCCTCAGATAAATAAGATAACCCAAGGGAAGGAATTATGCCGTGTCAGTGTTACTGGCTGTCTAGGTGTGGATTCAACTCTTGGCCACCTTTGCCAGACTGGCCTCGGAGTCTGTGACACCAGTCACAGGTATGGCCAGGTCTGATAGAGGACTGGCCTCCATATAGATTTTTGGGCCCATCTCCCTCAGCTGTGCTTTGCAGAAGGAAAGTAAGCCCATTTTGCTGCCCTGCAGAACACCTATTGAAGAGTGTCCATGATGGATGAGATCTGACGTGAGCAGGGTGGCAGGACATGTTGCTGCTTGCTTTCACTTAGCCTAGCTGGGGTCGCTTCCTCTTGCAGCCTTCCCTGTGGTGGCCCACAGTTCCCTCTGGAGACGCAGCCTGTAATGAGATCAAGATGGAGGGCAGCCTTGTAGCAGCCCTTCACCCTGCTTGAGCATCGGAGGAGGGCTGCCAGCACACCTAGCAGTGGGACGAGGTCTGGGTATTCTTGCCTTCGAGCAGCCCATGGAGACATTTCTTCCAGGGCAGTGTACACTCACTGTGATGATGCTGAAAAAGCCTTGGCTCCTTGCAGGCTGCTGGCACACATGGCTCGCTAGAGCACTGGCAAGTTTTTAAGGTTTTGTCAGATGGGAACAGTGGTGGAGAAAAGAAAAGTGAAACCAGATGTTTTTCCTTACGGTTGCTTCATATTCATATGCGAGGGAGAGGAGAGGCCATAAAAATGTCATAACCCTTGATCCCTGAGGCTCAGAGTTATACCCTGTGAAAACCAGTGCCATAAATCCACGCCTCCACCTCAATAGCCCCGGGGTCCTGAAGGGGCGAGAGCATTGCAATGGCTGCAGGGAGAGCCTATCAGCTGTCAGCATAAACAGAGGAAAAAGATTCTGGATGTTAGCTACTTTTATGGAATCAGTTATTTTTCCAGATTTCTCTGGGGATTCATCCCGAGGCTGACCAGCAGGCTTGGAAATTTGGGATGCATCTGTGCAGCAATCCATCTACCCTTCGGGCTGTGCAGACAGAGCTGGGTTAACTTTATCCTCCCCAGCTTGGATGCTGCATCATCCCCTGCACTGTCAGCTCCCAGCCTATGTACTGCAGATCTGCCATACTCGAAGCAGCCCTGCTCAGAGGGACTGGCTGGCACCAAAGGGGATCTGCTGGGGATAAGGCTGACTCTGTCAGCTCTTTTTTTTGTGTGTCTGTGTGTATCAGAAAGGCCGCTTGCTCTAGTCAGAAAAGGAGGAGTGCCAGGCAGCCTGCTCCAGGGAAATTGCATGTGTGAGAGCGAGTGAGGAGAGGAAATGAAAGTGGTGCACACATGCCTCCAGCCAAACAAGGATTTGAACAGAGAGCAACCAGAACAGAGAGCAACCAGGCCTTTGCCCTGTGCTATAGTACCTGGATGCCTTTCTTGATATATATATATTTTCTACACTGTTTTGTGCCTACGCACTAGGTGAGGCAGTAAGGAAAGGCAATCCCCAATCTGACGCAGACTATGGGTGCTGATGTGGGATGTGACTTCAGTTACAACTCAGACTCTGAATATGAATTTTCCTGCAAGGTCAAAGGTGACTAGATTTAGCATTACGTTGGGGGATAATCTGTGTTCTATCCCATAGGATGCTGTGTTGTGCAACATATAGCCATGGTTACACTGCAACACGTACTGGAGGGTAAACAAGAGTGGGAATGTGTGTTGATGATGATGGAGAGAGCAGCAAGCTTGAACTCAAAAAAATTAATTTTGGATCTTGATTTGACCAAAGGCTCCTGTAGTTTCAGTGGTCAAATCATGTAAAGCAGCTTTTAGTGTCTTCTATCCTTTTGCAAAGCAAGAGTGCTGCTTTTCTTAGTTCTCTTTTCTTAGTCTCTTTTCTTAGTTCTGTGATTGCCAGCTGCCAGGTGTTACAACAGGGTTATATGATCAATTTGCTAGATTAATTTTTAAAAGTGTTTTCATATGTGGGTTAGTCATTCTGTTAAATAATTTCATGGAATAGCTACAGTTTTCTTTAACTTTGCAAAACGTTTTCCTGACGAAATGACTAAAAGTTTGGACAACTTGTGACAGGAATCACAGACATTTCTTCTCACTGCTTGATTTCACTTCTCAATTGCCGCACAAAGAGACTGAAAGCTGGAGACATTCTCAAACTGCCTGGCATGGTTGTTGCACTACTTGTGTGAATGCTGGCACTCTGGGCATCCTGGTACACTGCGGCTATCAAAAATAAACTTTTCTCTGGGTGACTGTGCTTCCAGCAACTCTGTATAGATAGGGATATTCCTGGATGGATGGAGTTCTTCCAGTCCTTTTTCACTGACTGTGTTTTCTAGACTTCTTATCTTTCTCCTTCCTCTCTTCTGGACCTTTTCCAGTTTGTTGGTGTTTTTGTGTCCAAGATAGGGTAGCAGTCCCAAGGGTGGAACTATTACCTCACTAGAGGGCTATTCTCTTGTTTGTAAGTCCAGCACGTTGTTTGCCTTTTTCATAATGCAGTACTGTCTGACATTCAGTGCATGACCCCGATCCTGCCGCGAAGAACTTGTGCCTAGCCAGTGGATTCTCTGTAAAATCATAGCATCATTTAGATTGAAAAAGACATTCAAGATCAGTAGGTCGAACAATCAACCTGATCTACTCAGTCCCTTCTCTTTAATACCACCCGAGATGAGGACTCCACCACTACCCCAGGCAGCCCATTCCAATGCTTGACCACTCTCTCCATGAAGAAATTCTTCACAATATCCAATCTAAATTTCCCTATCCTGTATCTTGGGATCTTAGGTATTTTCTCCCAGCATATAATACCTTGGTCTTGATCTTAAAATGCGTTGTCTTTTTCTGTGACCATTCCTTCAGTTTTTCTGGTGGTGAGGCTAGTAATGGAAATAAAGTTTTATGATGGATTCAGACAGTTGATCAGTATTCATTTGGGGGAGGCTGGCTTGGGTAATGGAGTTGCTGCTGCAGGCTAGAGCTCTGCAAGACAGAGGCAGATGTTATGGGCGAGACTGAAATGTGATGGCTGATGTTCCGGCACTCTGAGCAGCCTGATGTAGCTGTAGATGTCCTTGTTTGTTGCAGGGGAGTTGGACTAGATGTCCTCTAAAGGTCCCTTCCAACTCAAAAGATTCTATGTTGGTGATTCTATGATGTTACAGTTCTCCATTGTGAAAATACTAGTTAGCTCTGTCAAGCGATGGGTGTTGCTGTCTGACTTTAGAAGTAATTACAAAAGATTGCCTGCTTGTAGGAATGAACATAAGAATAGTTTTACATCTCTCATTGAGTGAGTGAGTTAGTAATAGCTAGAGGGTGAGGATTTAACGTGCATACCTCCTGGCATTTTGCAAAATGACTGAAAACTTTAGCCAGTTTGCGAAATGACTGGTTTCACAATGTGAGATCTTGTGTGCCTTAAAAGGCTGCTATAACTGAAATGGAGCTGTAACTCAGCAGCAGGTCTGACTGTTCAGAGAGAGATGAAATTCTTCTGCAGAGAGCAGAGGCTGCTCTTGCCTGTCATGCGTTCTCCTGATCACCATTAGGGCAGAGCACTTGGAAGCCATTATGAAGGCAAAGCTGGTCTTTAGACTTCTGATATCCTGGAAACTCCCTTCGTGCTGCAGTTTTTTGCTGCTGTGAACAACCTCTCCCCCCACACACTTGTCCCTGCTCCTTTTGCTTCAATTGAGCACAGCAGAACTTCTGGGGGATTAAGAACCACTCTTTCTGCCATGCAAGTGTTAGGAGAGCAGAGCGATTGCTGGGCAACTGATGAGCTGGGGCAAAACAGCTTTGGGAAAGAGCACAATGTTCCTTTCTTTTTATGGAAAGTGATATATTACTATAGACTACAGTAATCCAAGGTCTGCTCTTAGCTACTTCACGATTAGCGAACAGGCCCCACTTGTGCTGTACCAACCATTTGTGCAGCTGTGGTAGACACGAGGATGTCAATTAATCTTGATTTGTGCTATAGGATTACTTCATATGAGAGGAAATGTATCGCTGGGTTTGGTTTCAGTGCAAGTCAACGGATGCTATATTTGCAGGGAACGCGCGGGCCTCTGCTGTGCCAGGCAAGCCCTTGGTCCCTGCTGGAACTACCCCAGCAAATTCCCTCTCTTCTCAGGAGTCCTCTCTTTTCTCAGGAGCTTGGGGCTAAAAGATGGAGGAATCAGCACTCAGCACCAAGTGTTCCGCAAACTTTGCTCGATCTGTGCCTCTGTCATACTCATTGTAGGGAAAAGAAAAATGAGGCTTTTCTCAGCCGTAAAAATCATTGTAATTATTATTTGCATGGCAGATTAAACTCTGTGAGGTACAGGGTAAACACAGAAGCAGGTGAAGTCCTGTTTCTGCATCAGAGAGCACAAAGTCTGCATAGATAAAACAAATAAAAAGACAAAAAAGATGTAGGCAAGCACACCCTCTGTGAACAGACAAGTATTGTGTCCTAATATCCCTTCTACCACCCTCCTGAATCAGAGAAAAATGAGTTTATCTTCAAAACCACAAGGCTCGGGGAAATAAATAAACAGCAAACCACAAATGTGGCATTCTTCTTACTTGCTTCTTTTGCAAGATGGTATTGAGGTGTGATGAAAAAATACAGATTAGTGGGTCTTGGAACAAAATCATGAGAGCTGCCAAACTGTTTCTCAGCCCAGTGCCCACACGTACCTGCTCTTTTTTACCTGAGGTACCTGCTCCTGCTGCATAAATCCACCCTCCCCAAGGACCAGGCTGCTTAGCAATGGGCGCAGGGCAGCACGTGCTGGCTGATGGAGCCAGCACAGGTCAAAGCAGGGGAGAGGGAGCAGCACAAGCTTCAGCAGAAGCTGCACAGGAGCTTGGGAGAGCTGGGGCTGAAATCCTTGCTGCTGTGCATATGCGGCGATTGCTCCCTGCCTGACCTCGCGAGGCTGCAGCTAGCTCAAGTATGCCAGCCATGCTGATTGTAATGTGGAGATCACTGTACATGAGCCAGAGGAGAAAATAGCTGGGCAGATGGTGCTATATTAAGGAGAGTGTCTCAGAATTGTCTGCTGGGACGCTCTGGGGGCAAGGGCCTGTCTTGGCCTCACTTGCTCTTTGCTTTTCCCAGCACCTCCTCCTTTTTTGCCCTTTACTCTCTTCCTGGTGGATCCTCCCTTTCAGAAGGCCCTGAGGCTGCTACCTCCACCTGCAGTTTGGGGAAGTGACACCTGGATGTACAGTGGTTGTACCCCACCTGTGTTCAAGCACATCCAAAGACCCTCCATTCCCATGCCCTTGGTCCAGCTCTCTGCTCTGCTGAGGGTCTCATGGCAGGACCAAGGCTGCAGTCTTCTGCAGGGATGGGCTGGCAAGGGCAAGGGAGGGCCTCCTAATCTTCCTCGTCAGCAATCAGCTTTCTTCTCTTCTGTTGTCATGGGGGGAGGACTTGCAGCAGCATGTTCCTCTCCCAGCCTCAGCTCCCCTCCTTCCCCATCCTCCCACCATCCCAGTCAGCACCAGCCCTGCTCCTCTTCCCTGCCAGCTGCCTCCCTTTCAGCTCTCCCCTCCGGTTCCCAGCTCAGCTCCAGTGAGCAGGGCAGCAGGCAGGGCAGGGAGGGGAGGACAGTGACAAGACACAGCCGCTGGCTGCTCCTTGACTGCACTGCAAGTGGCCCCTAGTGACCAGCAGCGGGGCAGGCTGGGCACAGACAACTGCATGGCATTCAGCATCCTCTTGGCAGGTCAACATGCACTCCCCCAGGTCGCCTTCTGCAAACAAACAAGATCCGTCCAGCATGAAAAACAAATGGGACAAGAAAAATGCCTGGGCTGATGCAACTGAAGGACCTGAAGATTTGTGGCTCCGGAGAATTACTCTTAAACTGTTTTTTTTTTTTTTTTTTTTTTTTCTTTTTTTTTTTTTGGTGGCACTAAGATCATTTCCTAGAGCAAGGAGGTCTCAAGGAAGCTAGGCTGAAGTTCCTTTCCCCATATCCTCCCCAGCTTGTGTACACATTGCAGAACTATTCCAGCCTTTTGAAACATCCTAGTGGATATTAAAAAGAGAGTAGCTGAAAGTATGTGGAACAGCCATCCTCCTTTATCAGTGCAGGCATCTGGTGTTTGAGGGCTCTGAAAGGAATGAAGCTGTCTGGACAGATGTGATATGAGCTCCAGTGCAGTATATCTGGGCTGTGGCTGCATCACATCACTGGTCACTGTGGAGAACAGGAGTGTAGAGAAACCTTGGAGTTGCTGTAAGAAACAGTGTTTACATGTTCAGGATCCAACGTGTGCAGAGAGAAAACAGGCTGCCTTCACCAGTCCATGAGAGGATCAAAGATGGCAAAACTGGGAGCGATCATGGTTGGTGTAGGAAGGGATGCTGGAAGATAAAGAAGCACAGCAGCAACCCTGGAATGGTGACAAAGGCACACAGGGACACTGCAAAAGGCATGTGGGACAATGGCCATCATTTGCTCTTCACAGCACACATCTTACTTAGCTCTACCATTGGAAGAATAATTTTACCATCTGTGAATGGTTTTCATGACACGCCTTTTCCACACGGCCCTTCCACAATTATTTTTTCCATATTCAGTTTGACAGGTTTTCAAGTCTAAGATTGTCATAGAGAAAGAATTTCATGTTCTTTTTTTTATTCTTTTTTTCTGGCTCTTGAACATTTAAAAATCTTGTCTGCAGCATTCCTCCCAAATAATTGTTGTGGC
Organism: Pavo muticus; assembly: GCA_016647715.1. NCBI lineage: Eukaryota > Metazoa > Chordata > Aves > Galliformes > Phasianidae > Pavo > Pavo muticus. The sequence continues at coordinate 3,513,319 of JACDJE010000017.1, forward strand.
TGTGTAAATATGATGCTTCTCAGCTTATCTCATGCGTTTCATTATCACTGTGTAAGGAAAGAGGCAAGGGAGATCCCTGGCTGCCTGATGCAGAGGGTCTGTTCTTGGGAGAGGGAAATACTAATTCTGTTGTAAAAAGCAATGTGACATGCCATGCACACAATGCTGGGCAGTTATGGTCATTCACTTTCAAAAAAGATTGATTCACACTGGAACAGGTGCAAAGAAAGGCTGCGGGAGGATTAGGGAGTTGGAGAGCTGGTGTTATAAAAGTAGACTGAAAAAGCTTGGCTTATTTAGTCCAGCACCAGGAAAGCTGAAAGAGGGATATGATCGCTCTCTATAAATACATCCTGGAGGTTAGCGCTAAGGAGGAAGAGGAGCTATTTAAGTTAAAGGACAATGCTGACACAAAAGTGAGCAGGCATAATAAACTTGTCCTCTATAAATCACAGGATTACAAAATGGTTTGGGCTGGAAGGGGCCCAAAAAGATCACCTAGTTCAACTCCCCTGCCACAGGCAGGGACACCTCCCACTAGATCAGGATGCACAAGGCCTCATCCCACCCAATTTTTTGAACAGTTCTAATGGTGGGGAATCCACAACTTCTCTGGGCAATCTGCTCCAGTGCTTCACCCAGGCCTGTAGGGCTGTGGGAAAGGCAGGGCCCTGCCCGCTGCCATGTTGTCTCCAAGCATGTCCATGTTTTCCTGAGGAGGATGGTTGGGTGCCTGCTGGGCCTGAGCTGACCTCCTCACAGGGCTTCCACCAGCCCATCGGCTGCAGGCATAGCAGCCTCAGTTCTGGCTGGAGAGGGAAGAAGAACCAGGCGTGGGTGGCTGGCTTTGTTTTGTGGCTGGGGAAGGAGAGATTTAGGAAAGATTTCCCTTTGGACTTGGAGGTTCAGGCTGTGGAAGGAGATGGCCGCCTGGCCTGGTGGGGCTGGGCTGAGCAGCACTGGTGGCACTGTGGCAGCAGCATATGCCTGTGGCCAGCTGACCATCATGTCCCCATGAAACCGTGCACATTTCATCCCTGGTACAAAGCATGGCTGGCCCCTGGATTCAACCCTGAGAAGATCCTCTGGGGCATGTGTTGCTAGAAATCACTCCCGTCGTGTTGTACTTTGAGTCCTCATCTTCCCCTCAGATCTCGCTGCCTAAATATGTCGGCAGCGTGAGCCTAAGTTGCTCTTGGTGATGGGAGCTGAATCACTAGTGGCTTGCCAGTTTTATTTCCACCTTGGGTCATATGCTCACAGCATGAGGAGACTTCACCTCCGCGTGAGTGGGATGGAGAGGCACTGCCTGTCCTGCATCACTGTGAGGCTTTGTCTCCAGCAGAAGTGCTGGCAGGGATGGGAGCGGCTGAATGCCTCTTCCCCCAAGGAAAACATTGCTGCTTGCTTTCAGGACACTGTGCCAGCACAGCTCTGAGCACATTGCTGCTCAGCAGCTGGGCCATACGCCTGGGGACTGGGTCACACAGAGCCACGAGGACCATGCTGAGGTGGCAGGGCTGGCTTTTGTGGCTCTGCGTTGCAGTCACGAGTATCCTGGCTTGTGTTTCTCACTGCTTTTTTCCCCCTTCTTTCCTATTTTCATTACGTGAGGATAAGGGCAAGCCATGGAATGCATATTTCACAAAGGACTTCCATTCAGCTGTTAAGTCAGGAAGTTTGCCAGAAATATAATTCTTTCATATATCTCCAGGATAAAAGCTGGGCAGGATGGCGGATGGCTCATTCAGGATGAGACATTACAACACTTTTCTTCCTGGCATAGGATGGTATGTGGCTGCACTGCCTGTGGGTAGGTGCCTGGCTAACAGTGCTTTTTGAAGGGGAGAGTTAATATATTTTTTAAAATACCTCTTCTCTTGCTTTGCCCAATAAGTTTTGCTTGTCTAGATATCCAGCATCAGAAAGGGACCCTTTGCTGTATGTGTTGGATTCTTGCTGCCCTCTTATGGCTGGCTGGCTGTGTGTGAGTGCTGTGAGAGCACCGGTTTTGTGCACTCAGCGAAAGAAACTGGCTTAGCTCAGAGCTCTCTTCCAGCAATTTTGTAGCATGGGACAAATTTCTGTAGAGAGAGTCTGAAGAAATCTTTTTACAGCTCCTCATGGCATAACATGTCTCTTTCTTTTCCTCTCACTCAATGTAAAACCCATCCTTGGAACAACTTGCTTCTGCCACATTGCATCCCACTTCATTCCTCTTGGGAAAGTACTTTCATATCCCAACTGATTTAGCTGTTATTTAGAGGATGGACAAAGAAGGAAAACAACAGTGCAACCCTTGAACTCCAGCAGCTTTCTGCAGATCACAGGAGACCTCCAGAACATCGCTGGAGAGACACTGGACTTGCCAAACACTTGGAGAGGATTCAGACGCCTGTATTTGTGGAAGGCTTTACTGTGGTAATGGAGACATGTACTGTCAAATTCTGTTGCTTTACTACCAGAGGTGTAATAATGTCTGTTTTGTTCTGAGAAAGCTATCGGTGCCCTGCCTGCCTTGTTGACTTAGAGGGATTACGTTTCTTACTGAATGGAGACCATGCAGTTTACTGCGGAACTGCTCGCCACCGCTTATCTATGGGCAAGGTACAGCCTGCTGCTTCAAGAGCATTTCCTTGAACAGCTTGGGCTCTCTGGGAAGCCCGGTGCTCATCACACGTTGTGAAGTTCCTATGGCTTTTTCCACAAAAATAAAATCCTAAAGACAGTCTGGAGGTACACTGCTGCATTGCAGCAACAGAAGGAAAGATGTAAGATATCTGGAAGGAATTTTGCAGATGAGTTAATGATCAGTGGAGTGTGAAGAATGGTACGGACACAGCCTGCATCTCTTTGCCAAGGAATCCAGCATCCTACTGAGGACTGGAGGCCGTAAGCGACAGGGGAAAAGGAAAGATGAATTGTAGTTAAGGAGACAAACAAGCAGTACCGGAGGAAAGTTCCAGCAGCTGCAGCCGAAATTCATTCACAGCTTTCTCACTCATCTGACTTAACTGCTTTTGCTAATTTTGATAACAATCTCAATGAGAACACAGGATCACTACTGTTGTTGTTTCATCACAGTTAGCCAAACTTGGTGAAAGTTTAATGAAAACAGCAAGGCTGCACTCTTTGATGTTCCTTCTTCTATCCAGCCCTGGAAAGAACATTTTAAAGCTGCATTTGTAAAATGTATTTTAAATCTGAGTGCGTACATTGTGGAAGGTGGGGGTGAATGTTTGGTTTCATTCAGATCAGTGGGAGTTCTGCCATGATTTTCACGGGCCAAAATTTTGTCCTTGTTTATGTAGTTTTGCAGCCAGGCTGAAGAACTATTAGGATGCCTGGGCCAGAAAAAGAAATCTTGAATCTCAACATTTTTTTTTCACTATTGCAAACAGTTGGGGTAAAAATGCTGGGAAAGTCCCAAGGAAATTGAACTGGCATAGAAGTCATATGTTTAGCTGGCTGTTTTCTAGATGCTGTTGTGTGCTCTCAATCTCCTCTCTTGCTTCCTGAGCTGAGAATGATGTGCTGCAGACCTACCCGATCTGCAGAAAGCTGCTATCCTGTCACAGAGACATTTGCATTGCCTTCACTGGCAGGGGAATGCTGGGTAGCTCTTCAAGATCAGATAATAGCTAGGTGCAAGACAACCAGAAATCTGAACATACTTAGTAAGCAATGTTCCCGACTAATGTAGGCAGCAGTTGGTTTAATAGCAATTCACATCTGGTAGCCAAGGTGCTACGGGATGTGCTTGGATCAGGTTTGGGCATGCACCAGGTGAAAAACTGCTCTGTTAGATGATGAGTTGCTTTTTGTAAGCTTCCATTATAGGTCCGTGCAACATACAGAGCCACGTATGAGAAGGATTTCCAGGTCACATCTTTGTAACCGTGAACTGGCACCCATGGGGTTTTCAGGTGGTCTTTCTATATCTAGTAGCACTCATCAGCTTCCACATTCCCCAGTGTGTGTCTGTGCAACAAAGAGTACGTGCAGCTGTTCATTTCATCTGACAAATCCTGCACCTCATATTCCAGGATAAAAGTCAACATACCCAAAACTTCTATTTTGGGGCGAACAGTGAAACCAGCAAGTGGCAGTGTAGCTTTTACCCCAGAAGTTGCACTGGTTGCAAAAAACGTTTACATCTGTGCAGCTTCTTCCCCTAAAACATCCCCTAGGATGCAGTGTGCCAGACAAACTGATCTGAACACACACACACACACACAGTTCTGTGACATTTTCAAGCTGTTGTGTGATTTTAACTGTATTCTTTTTAACAGTCTGAGCATAGCACCTTGTGCAGGGAGAGTTTTGCTGGTACCACCAAGGCTGTACTGGATGGATTATTAAAACTGGCATCACTTAAGGTAGAGGTTTGAGCTAAAAATAAGCCACTCAGTCCAAGTGGCCACATAAGGCTGTGCTATGCTACACAGCTTATCTGGTAGCGGTGACTTCAGAGGAACTACACTGAAGAATGCAAGAAGAAAATTTGGTCCCAGGCTCTGATCTCAGAAGCTCACGTAGGCCCCGGATGCAAACAGAGAAAGCATTTGTGCTTGTTTGGTGCAGCACTGTCCCCTTCTTTCTACAGAATTCGCCTCAGAAGAATGAGAAACTGGTCAAGTACAGACTAATCCCTGAACATGATGGTTGAAGAGTTGCTGGACTGGATCCTACAGGCCTAGTTAAAAAAAAAGAAAGAAAGAAAGAAAAAAATGTCAAACCCAACAGTCCTGCTGACACAGGTTGGATTTTTGCCTGAGGGAGACCTACAAGGTTTGACAGTAGGTGAATGAAAAGTGAAATTGTTGGGTCGAGTTTCCCATTTTCTTAAAATAAACATGCCAGCACTCCCATCAAAAATGGCACTCTGAACAGAACCAGTTTGGCTTCCTACCTTAGTCAGGACCCACCAGAGAGAACTTTGTTGAATCCTGCCAAGAGGCTGGTGGCTGTAATAAACTGGATATAAACAGGGCAAAGGGACGGCCCGCAGGCCTTCCCCTGCCCCTACCAGAGGAAAAGGGCTGGGTGAGGTTTCCCTGCTGTTCAGCTGCTGGTTAACAGAAGCTGTTTTCTATTTGGGCTTGCACTGGTTGAGCAGCCCTGTCTGCAGCTGTATCGTGTTACACACTGTTATGCAACCCCATCTTTTCTTGCAAACAATGACAGGAGCAACCTAAATCACAAAACATAAAGACTATAATTAAAGAGGGGAAAGTGCTTATTTTGCATTCGGATACCCGCAGCAAATTCAGATTAGCTGAGCTAGCAAATCGCATGGCAGAGGCTTAATGAGGATAACACTGGACTAAATGATGGTTGTTGTACCCCACTGCCGGCCAAGACAGTAGTGTAACCTGACTCATGCTGTCATGGCTTGGGCAGTTCTCTCTGTTCTTGACAGACTGTGAGATTTACACCAGGAACAGGCGCGCTGCAGCCAAAGCCTCAGCTTTCCAGACCACTAGAACTCAAGGATCCAGAATGATGCTTCAGGTCCATTTCTTACGAGTGGAAGTTTGCAGGTCCACAGATTGCTAAAGTAGCAGCTAAGACTTTGCCCAAAGGCTCCATGCTAGGTTTACCCCTGCACTCTGGCAGGGAGGTTTATTCATCCATGCAGCTTGCTGCTGCGGTTAGCTGCGCAAAGTGGAAGCCCCCACCCAGGAATTCTGAATGTGAAGATTGTGTGACTGTATAAAGTTCCTTAAAGCTTTGGAAAAGAAAGCACTCCTGACTCCCCTACTTCTTCCCTCCCACCTTCTAAGGGAAAAAGAGCCATAGATTTTAAGATCTGATATTTCTTTCAGATTTTTCTTGCTGGAGGTCTTCCTTTGGGAACTCAGATTAATAGGCACTAATGGAACAGCAGCTGTTTAATGTTAAACAAAGAGAGATTTTCATCCAACTGATTGCTAGATATTTGAGTTAAATAAGAATTAATTAAGAGTAAAGGCCCTGCTTCCCTTTCAGCATGCAACTTTTGCCCTGGTGAGCATCTCCATGGGACTCAGTTGAGTTTTCTGTTTTGTGCCGCAGTTACCGGGACTCCAAAAGTTCTAAGCAAGATGGAAAAGAAGTGAATGTGTCGATGTCGCTACTTTGGTGGCATATGAAACTATAGACCTGAGGGATCTTCAGTTGACCCTAAGGGTATCTAGTGGTGGGGAGGAAAAGAGCCTAAGCTTAAAACGTAAAATATAGGGAGGATGATTCAGCACAACTGTGATGCTGTCAGCTCCACCCATCTGCTTTAATCATGCATCTTCCCCTTTTTCCTGCTGTAATAATTCTCTACACGTAGTTAGAATTGTTTTACAGATCACTGAATGCCAGAAACGATGCAAGTTACACCGTCCCAGTATCAGTGACATGCACATCTTGCTAATTTATATTGGATATGAAGATAATTACCCATGACTTTGGGCAAGTAGGAAAACAGTTTAGTTTATGGAGAGTTCTGCAAAATGCTGGTGATAAAACGCTGCAGCATCTGTACCACTGGTTGCCCTGTGAACACTTTCTTGTCCCACTGTTGTTGAAAACCCTGCATTATCCCTTCCCACAGCCAAGAGCTTATCTATCTCAAGAGTCAGGCAGCTCCTCAAATAGGAAGATGTTGTATGATATTGAATAACAGCTCCATTTCTACATACACATGCATTTTTCACAATTAATCCCTCACTCCTTTCCCTTACTCTCTGAGAGGAAAAGTTCAGGCATCCTAGCCTTGAGAATAGCACTTTGTTACCCAGACAGTTAGCTAGATTTGAGATGCAACAGGTTATTCTGCAGAGGCATCAAATAGGCTGGGGGCTGTATTTAAGAGGAGGGTGCAGTATCACATTTTGCTGACAGCAGTATCAGTCAGACATGAGATACTGCCTGTGCCAACACAGCATGCCAGTTCTCCAGCCCAGATGTACCTATATCCAAGCTTCCTCTCTGGGCCCCACAACAAGGGATGTTTCTTCACTTCACCCTGGGTTTTGGGCCCTCCATTTTTGTGCACATCCTGGAACAAGAACCTCAGTGCCCATGGACCAGTCTAGTCCTGCTCAGCTTTGCCATAGGCTCTGGGAGGGAACCATGATGATTTTGTATGCTAACAAGCCCTTAATTACATCTGCTTTTAGACACCTCCTCCCCTTAGCTTGGCTGAGTTCACAGCATTCAGTTTATCCTGTGCCTGAACATACAGCAGGTGACTAGTCTTAAATGCTGATAGAGGAAAGGGATCATTTCAAAACTATAAGGCAGAGACTGGGCAGGCAGTTGGCTTGGGGAGGCAGGGGGCTTTGCAAAGTGGAGCTAATGAGGTCAGCTCAGCAGTGTGTTGCCTTTGGGGCTGTCCTGAGTTGTTCACCTGCTTTCAGTCAAATGATGAAGCAGCAGCTGGTGCAAACCACCATTTTCATTACCGTTATATTTGACCCTAGAGCAGGCAAGAAACACAGTTTGAGCTTGGCTTTGCTAGTAGTTCTTTTTATTTCTTTAGGAATTATGGAGGCGGACACAAGATGGCTGGAAGTGCTGCCCCTAGTGCTCTCTCATGGAGGCAAGCTGAGCTGGCATTCCCTTTGTCTACAGGAGTTTCTTTGCACCCCTTGATGCTTTCCTGACCATGAAAGTACTGTTGCCAGGCAATTTTTATTTATTTATTTTTTTACTGGTCACTGGTGTCTCCCACACAAAGATCCAAGGAAAGTTTCCCTAGGATGAGGCACCGGGATTTCCCTGGATCCCAGTACCTCATTCAATGGAGGAGCTGTTGTGCATTTGATACTTCTTCAGAAGTCATGTATTACAAAGTCAGATGCTGACATCAAACACTTGGTAACTTAAGAAGATGGAATTGCATGTTACACCAGTGTATTCTTCTTTTTCTTCTACATCTTTCCTTCCTCTAGATCAAAAGTCTTTAACTCTCTCTTTACTGCTTAAAACCATTTGAAGCAGGTTATTCTCTTTTTCAGCTTTCAGTGACTCCTGTCAAAGAGTTAATCTCTTCTATGGCATATGTATGTTAAATACAGAAGTTCTCTTCTGCCTCTCCTCTGCTTTGCTAAAGTCTGTCCTTGTCCTTCCCCTCCCC
>JACDJE010000017.1:3527649-3551211 GCA_016647715.1 Pavo muticus
TTTTTTTTTTTTTTTTTTTTTTTCTCACAGAGAGGAATGCCCCTCTGAAGTCTTTGTTTCAGCAGAGCATCACTTTCTGACAGGCTTTTTCCATCCAGTTGCAGGGAGAAATCAGACCTGCAGTCAAGGAAAAAGCATAAGGCTTTCTCCTTGGGAACAGAATAGGATTTACCAGGGTTACTTGATGCCCTGTCCTTTAGGCTCTTGATTCCCTACTCACACCAACTGACCCAGGACATGGCTGCTGCACAGGGCAGTGTGGCTGTAGCTGGGTGGTCACACGGGGGCAGTGCTGAGTGGTGCTACAAATGCTTCCTGACACGGGGTGTTGTGAGGACCATGTGGTTCCTACTTGAGATGGGGCATTAGCTGGAAAGCAAGGACTTGCCTGTGTCTGGCACTGAGGAGGCAGGGGTTGGTATAGTGAGGAAAAAGCCATCCCTGGGCAGCCAGTGCCATTTGGCTCCAGCTCCAGATAAAACCTCAGTATTGGTGCTTTGCTCTGCCGCAGGCACTGTGTTTGTGATGGCCACTAGAGCAGCCAAGGCAGACATATGGGCCTAGGGTAGATTTCCTGAGGTATGCCAGCTGCTTCAACGCACTCTTAAGAACACCTACAGATGGTTAGGGCCTTATGGGCAGTATCTTCCCACTCTAACAAAGTAATCCATCTTTGCAGAGGTTCCAGTAATAGTGTGTTGTTCCCCCCCCAATGGTACAAAAATGCATTCACGTATGCAGTACAGTAGAGCAGCTTCCTAATCTTGTCTCTGTCACACCATTTAGACCATTTCTTTTGATTTATGTCTGTATTTCCCTGTGCTCACTCTCCTCCTCACTTTTTTTCCCATCCTATCGTGTTTTCTGTGGGCATAGTAACTACCGAGAAAGCAGGATGAGCTGCCAGGGGTGGCAGAAACTTCTTGAGATGAATTTGTTGGAAAAACCTGATAGCATGGTAGTGCCTCCTGAATGGCACTTCAGCCTGTGGTGTGGCAATACAGGAATCTCAGCAGTACTTGAGGCTTAAAGCAGCAGTCAGTCTCATCGTTGTCTCTGGGAATGTGGTGGAACAACTTATTTTGGGTGTAATCTCCAAGCAAGTGGAAGAGAAGGTTATCAAGAGTAGTCAGTGTGGGTTCCCCAAGGAGAAGTCATTCTTGACTAACCTGGTAGCCTTCTATGAAGTTGTGACTGGCTGGGTAGAGGCAGGGAGAGCAGTGGATGTTGTGCACCTTTACTTCAGCAAGGTCTTGTTTAACATCTACATCATTACAACATTAACATCAGTGACCTGAATGAAGGGATAGAGTCCACCCTTGGCAAGTTTGCTGATGATATGAAGCTGGGAGGAGTGGCTGAGACACGAGAAGGATGAGAAGGCTGTGCTGCCATTCAGCAAGACCTGAACAGGGTGGAGATTTGGGTGGAGAGGAACCTAATGAGTTTCAACAAGGGCAAGTGTACAGTCCTACACCTGGGGAGAAATAACCGCATGCATCAGTACAGGTTCTGGGCTGACCTGCTGGAAATGACCTCTGTGGAGAAGGATCTGGGTGTTCTGGTGGACAACAGGCTGGCCATGAGACAGCAGTATACCCTTATGGTCCAGAAAGCCAGTGGTATCCTGGGGTGCATTTAAAAACAGCGTGGCCAGCAGGTCAAGGGAGGTGATCCTCCCCCTCTACTCTGCCCTGGTGAGGCCACATCTAAAGTGCTGTGTCCAGTTCAAGAAAGATGGGGGGCTACTGGAGAGAATCCAATGGAGGGCCACAAAGATGATGGGGGGCCTGGAGCATCTATTGTATGAGGAAAGACTGAGAGACCTGGTGGTGTTGAACCTGGAGAAAAGAAAACTATTAGTGGATCTTATAAATGCTTATGAATTCAATGGGGCCAGGCTCAGTGGTGCCCAGAAACGGGACAACAGACACAAACTGGAACACAGGAAGTTCCATCTGAACATGAGGAATAATTTACTTACTTTGAGGGTGACAGAGCACTGGAACAGGCTGCACAGGTAGGTTGTGGAGTCATCTTCTCTGGAGATATTCAAAACCACTCTGGACACTTTCCAGTGTGACCTGCTGTAGAGAACCTGCTTTAGATGGGGGTTGGACTGGGTGATGTCCAGAGGTCCTTTTCAACCCCTACAATTCTGTGATAAGGAACACTGCATCTGAGACCTCAACCCTTCAGCACAGATGAAGAATTTGTGGTTTGCTCCAGGCCAGGGAACTGACCGAGCCTAAAATAAGCACATAAAGCCACAATGCAACTCCCATGTGTTGACACAACCAGGAGTTCTTTCAGTCAATTCAGCTGTTGGGGGCCCCACAGCATTGAGACACCATTTAGTAGTTTTTTGGATTTCCTTCAAAATGGATCATGAGTGAGCCTTCTTCCTACCAGCCCTGTCTGCTGTGGAACACCTGACTCTGTCTGGGAGGCTCCTTCGCTCATTCCATCTGTTAACCAGCACCCTTTCCAGACTAACTACTTTCCTTGGCCTGGCTGCATCCTCTGGGCTTGAGCAGATGAGGATCACACCTTAATATTCTGCTGTTAACTTCATCTCACGAATGTTTGGGATTTCATCTTAAGTGGGAAGTTTAAAACAAAAACAAAAACAAAAACAAAAAACATGGCACAAAAACAACAAACAAAACAAAACCAAAACCAGACAGCAAAAACAACACAAAATTTGTAGAGAAAATACCTCATAACCCTAATGGAGATCTTAAACATGTGAAGAGCTGCCCAGAAAGATTGTGACTGCAGATAAGTCAGTGCAGACAGATTTCCTTGAACTCTCATGGGTGGACAGGAGGACTGGACTTTGTTTTTCTGTGTCTGTGTGCTACAAAATACTCAGCTGTGGTTAAACCCTGAGATGCTTCAGAGTCTGCTTGAAGTTTCTTACCTTGGCTGTGCTTGGCATTTGCACCTGTGTTTCTCTTGCTTGCCGGTAAATGCCAGTGTCAGTGCAGTTTGCATTACTGACAGGAGTATATGAGAGATTTGTGTGAGCAAGCAGCAACAGCTTGGAGGTGGAAAAATCCTGCAGTGTTGTTTCCTTGCCACGTTCTACAATTGCAGTATCGAAGCTCATCCTAGCTGTGGCTTTAGGCCTGCTTGGTTATTTGTACTCATCATCCAGAAGGTACTGATGTGTTTGTAAATTCTCATGTCTTCTGCCACGTGTTTACCCTTGGAGATGTTGACACAGGAATTAGGGATGGAAAAGCGTTGTGCATTCCTGATCTGGATCTGCAGTTACCTAACATCCAGAGAGACCTTGAATTTGTTGATACATTCCTGTTTCTTAGGGAACAAACCAAGCTATGAATAATGAATATAAGCTCTGGGGCAAAACTAGTTTCCATTCATAAAATTCAACAGTAAAGCCTGGGTAGTAATTTCTCAGCCTGTTACAAAAGCAATAGGAACTCCATCTTGGGACCAGAAAGCTACTGACAGCTTCTAGCTTTTGCCATGCCACAGTTAAAAGGTAAATTGGTTCAACTCTGATTTTTAACTAGAGATAACAAAAGTTTCTCCACGTAACTGATGCAGACTGGTAGGGTTCCTAGTCTGATCAGTTTGAACTTGAAAAAATAACAAAGGCAAAACAAAACCCTTTTTCTTTCTCTTGGCATTCAGAATGGGAAATAGCTGGGGCATAGCTTGAATAAATCAAGTAGAAAGAATGGATGAAAGTTGTAGCATTGTGTTTTCAGCTGCATTAGAAGCTACTGCGCAGACAGTGACGTTTCTGCTTCATATGAGGGAGCGAGAAAGAACTACTGGCATCCTATGATTGCTACAGTCTCATCTCTGCAGTTGTTTCAGGGGTTGTGTGGGGGCTCAGGCAGAGCAGTGCTTGGAGGGAGGCAAATCACCATCAATGCATCGTGCAAAGGTTAAAGGGGTTGTTTGATTTGGGTGCTCTAGGAAAGAGTACCTCAAGCCTTCCTGGAAAGCCTGGTTATGACTCACTCTCCTTCTGCCCTGGAACAGCCCAGTGCTGTTCTAACTGCTTGTCAAGTGATAAAGGAGGTGAAGTTTTGCAAGGGTCAGCAGAGCACCCTGAATCAAAGAATCTGTTTTTTTCAAGGTAAGGCTTCTCAAGATTGGGGGAAAGCAAATGAGCATCTGTGCTTTTTATCGCTCTGACCCCAGCTGTAAAACTTACCATAAGAAAGCTATTAAAATGGAATCTACACAAGCAAACAAAGGGCACAGGATTATCAGCAAACATTTATTTTGGCTCTGGTAAAGCTACTCTCCTGATCAAAGTGGCTGGAGTTTAAACTTCTTTTAAATTTTCCATGTCCTGCTTGGTCTGGAGTGCCATGCTCCTCCACTGATGGCATCGGTGTCCTCTGTGCAGCCAAGTGGAAGAAGGAAGGTATCAGCAGGGAGAAAGAAGCTATGTGTGAGGCTGTTACGCTGCAGTGTGAGACAAGAGTAGCTTATTTTAGCTTTGCCAGCCTCTGCCTGCGTTAGGAAAACAACCTAAGGCTTATTGTATAACTAGATAGTACAGACATCATCACTGGGCCAACAGGGATTGTCTTACCCTCTTGCAGGCTCATGCCTGGCAGGCTGAGAAGCTCTGCAACCCTTATCAACAAAATACCCCGCTGGTAGAAATCCCCCTGAGCCGCAGGCTGGGCCCTTTGAGAGCTGCTTCTCTGTCTGATCTCTTTGTTCAGGGTTTCCCCCATCTGGAAGTGTGAGTCCCTCTTGGCAGTTTGTCTCCTGGCTGATAGTAATTGATCCTCTGTGATCCTTTCAGGCTCCTTGGTCAGTGTCCTATGTCTGTGGGGTGGCAGCCACTTGGTGGACATGGCTCTTAGGCTCACTTGTAGGGGAAATGCTTCTGGGAGCAGCTGATGTGGGTGTGGAACACAGTAATGGTATGAAAGCAGAGGGAGGAGAAGGTTTTAAGGCCCCTTGAGCAGAATCTTTCTATGCAAACATCTCTCATTTCAATGCATAGGTTAAGAGCAGAACAAATGTAGCTTTATTTCTGATTTTTTTTTCCTGCTCTTTAATTTCTCACAATTTTCATTCCCTCTTGCATGTAGTTGGTAAGATTACTGTAGACACTAATGTGCTTGAGATCAGGTCCAGTTCTAGGGCCAAGCTGGGTGGGTTACGTCTGCTAACACAGTGCCTTTCCTCACTGGTTTGGCACGGTGCTGAACAGCCATACTGTCTCTGTCCTATATGGGTACTGAGGGGAAAACTACAGCAGTCTGGAACACTTGCAGAGCAAGGTTTCCCCCTCCTTGTCTCAGGAAAATGTATGTGACTTTCTGTCCTCCTGTCTTTCATAACCAGCTCTCTCGTGCTGCACAAGGAAGGTGCTGCATCCAGTGTGTGAGGCCCAGGAAGGTTTTCCTGTTTTAGGCTGGTTGAACACTTGACAAGTGCCACGTGTCTGGCAGAGAGCTGTTTTTTAGGGCTGCAAAAGGGAATCTCTGCAGCATACAGCCACGTAATGGGGCTGGGTGGGTGAGAGCTAGAAGTTGGGGGCAGACTTTTATGTCCATCTGTGGGCCTTCTGGCACATAAATGCATGGAAGCTGTTTGTGTCTGGTATCTTGAACTTTGCCTGCAGAGATGCTCTGGCAAGTACAGTAACCATGGCTCAAATCTCCAACTGGGCTGCAGAAATGCTGTAGTAACAGTTTCATTTTGACTTTAACTGATCATTGGCCAAGAAGATGTTCAGAAGGGATGAAGAAAATGGGTTTGTTTAGCCTGAAAAAGAGAAGGCCCCGAGGAGACCTCATTGCAGCTTTCTGGTACCTAATGGGAGCTTATAAGCAGGAAGGTGAGAGACTTTTAACACAGTCAAATAGTGAACTAAAAAGTTCTAAGAAACTAAAAGAGGGGAAATTCAGGTGAGATGTTAGGAAGAAATTTTGTATTCTAAGGGCGGTGAAGCACTGGCATAGGCTGCCCAGAGAAGCTGTGGGTGCCCCATCCCTGGAGGTGTTCAAGGCCAGGTTGGATAAGGCTCAGGACAGCCTGAGTTGCTGGGTGGCAGCTCTACCAAAGCAGGTGATTGGAACTGGATGGGCTATAAGGTTCCTTCCAACCTAAGCCATTCTATTATTCTATTATTGTGTTTGTCTGAGACCTGTGGGAGGTCCTGGGGAGCAGGGCCCTGCTCCATCTGTCTCACTGAGGCACTTGTCAGTCCTGGGAGGAAGGTTAATTCAGAAGAATCCACTAAAAATCCTGACGTCCATCTTCTGTGCAGATCCTCCATGGTAGTCTGTTGCGTGAGAACTGTGAGCAAAGATATCTTACTGCTTTACCTTCCCTGTGTCCTCGAGGAGAGCTGGCTAGAAATGCTTAGGTCCCTGTTTTTGCCAAATGGAGCCACTTCCTTGCTCAGGCTGCAAAGCCCTGCAGGATATTGCTCTCATCCTTGCATGGCTAAGCTATATTCAGAGCCTGAATGTTTCTACAGTGCCCTTATTAAGCTTTTTGAGGCTATTTCAGAAAGGCAGCTGCAGTAACTTTGAGTTCAGGTGCGACAGTTAGACTAGAGCACAAGCCTTCTGGGAGAGCACAGAACTCATTAGCTGCTTCGGGACTGAGGAAGATGAGGTTTTTATTGCTTGACCGTGTAGGATGTTGCCTGGTGAGAAACAGGAATTCAAGGAAGAAGCTGAGGCCAAAGGGGCAGGGATCTTTTTAATTTAGAGAGCAGCTGAGGCCTTGAGCTGCTGAGCCGTGAATGAAGTTTAAGACAAGGAATCTCTGTGGCATGGCAAGCTGTCCTATCCTGACAAAAGCCTTGGAGTGTGGGTTTAAAATCTAGTCTTAGTTCTTCAGTCTAATTCCAAGAGAAAAATGGCAAGCAACATGTTTCATAGAAAGACAATGTTAAACATTTTTCAGCACTGCCAACAGTGAAAACTCTGTAATGCATTTGAGTTAGATAGGCAGCAAAGGGTCAGGGATGGGAGATCTTGAGGGGAAGAAATCTGATGCTTTCTACCTGAAATTCCCATGTTTTTCAGCAGCTGAGACCTCCTGCTAGAGATGTTCCAGGGGAGCACCATGTGGAGACTAAGGCTGCTGTGGTGGGGGTCCCTCCAGGCAGGCTCCAGTGTGTATGGAGCCTGACAGATTTGACTGAGAGGAACTTGGCTATTATGGGATTGATTTCAAGTAGAAACATTTCAATAAGCAGAATATTTGTTTTTCATTGAAAAAGTTTTTCATCAGATAAAAGACCAAGAGGCTTGGTGATGGGCATTTGGATTTTAGTCACGCATTTGCTCCACAGTTGCGGTAGGATAGGGCTGAGAAAGTGGACTCATGTGTGAATGGTAGAGCTAAATGAAGTTTTGTTTGTTTTATTCTCAAGATACCTTTTCTGATACGGCAGTCATGGAGAGAAGTGAACCTAGAGAGTTTCTGAGATGAAGAAAAATCTGAGCTTGTATTTGTATTGTGATACCACTTTTTTATTAGTTTTGAAGACCTAAAACATAGCAAGCAAATGTGGTGACTTGGGCAAACTGCTTCCGGAACAGCATTATAATGTTAGAACTGAGTCCTGATTTGGAGAGTGGTGGCCAAAGCTATGATGGGGATCCTCAATATTTTTTTTTTCTTCTTCTTTTCCCTTTCTCTCCCCCAAATCGCTTTTTAATAAAAATATATGGGAGCCACAGTGTGTTAATTATGCTCCCTTCCCATTTTGTGGTGCTTACTGTCAGTTGGACCTCAAGGACATGCTCACCTTTGGGATGGCAGGTGAGAATTTCACTGTGCAGGAGGGAAGTAAGGGACTATCCCTTGCCTTCTCACTGCTGGCTGCACTACAGTGTTGGTCATCTGTGCGGCAGGGATGCTCTTGCTGCTCAGGAATTTGTGCTGTAGGCATGTGGGTGTGTAGGACAGAGACTACATGCCAAAGCTCTTGTGTGGCCAGCTGTGAGCCACAACCCCAGCTGCCCTTGTTGAGCCTCTCCAGTATGAGGCATGCAACACAATGCTCGCTGATTTGTGAAGCTGTGCTCAGCTCCATCACCTGTACCTGTAATTCATGCCCCTACCTCTCCAAATCAGCACTCAAACCCACTCCTGATCCTTCCCCTGCAGTTCCAGTTCTCCAAATGGATCTCCAGACTCAGGATCCTGACCCCAAGAATCTCTGTGCTTGGTTATCTATTATTACCCATCAGCTGCGCCAGATGCAGAGGTTCCTGGAATGAGAGGTTTGGGAATGTGCTGCACCTGGGAGCTTAAGTTGTGTTTACTTCTCATGGAGCTCCTTGCTCAAAGCAATGAAAAGTTTGTCCTCCATTAACATAAGATGTGCATCAACGTGACTGATGTTTCTTTAAAAAAAACAACAACAAGAACAAAAAAAACCAACTAGCTCATTTAATTTCTCTCAACCTCCCCCCTTGAGTGCTCTCCCCTCAGTTTGTGGGTGGTTTTTTCTCCCAGTATTAAGGTTTGGAATGGTCCTAGAATCATGAGAAATATGAAGAAAACATTTTTTTTCTTGCAAATTTATTGACAAGCGAGAACAGCATATAGCTTAAACAAAATGATTCTCATATCACTGCAAACATTTAAGAATAAAAAAAACATACAAGAAGAATCCTGAAAACTTAAGTGATATGAATAGAGTGACTGAACACGGAGCGCTGAAAAGAGTCATGCTCATCCTCTTTGGTCTTTGTTCTGTGGTTACAACAAAATTTATACCAATGGAGGCTCCAAACAAGCCTTGCGAAAAGCTGAAAATGTTGAGGGCTGTAACTGCATAATACATATGACAGTCTTCTTTAGCTTGTGTTAGAAATGGATACCTCCATAGCTTACTGCAAAAATCTGTTTTGGCTCTCGCCTCTTCTGCCTTGTACTATTTTCATCCTGAGATGAGAATGTTGGTATCAAATACTTTCTATTTGCAGCTGTATATATTAAAAGCAAAAAGTGGGCTACGGAGTGCGTTTGGAGATAAAATTACCACTAGAGGGTAGGTCTAGTGACTTCTCCAAAAGAGTGAATTACAAAGAGGAACAGCATCAGAAGCACCTTGTGGGAATTCTTTCCTTCAGAATCACTGAAGCATGCAAGCAGCTCGCTGGGCTTGAATAGTTTTAGGAATCTGTAGTTTTAAGGAAGTTGGACTGAGTACGTTGTTTTAGTTAATAATCTAAATAATTTTTCACGGTAAAATCAGCACAAGCAACAGTGACATGATCTTCGTTAGTCAGCCTTGCTGTAATAGTGTAATCTCCCTGTATGAGGCAAACACAAAGCAAGAGATTAGCCCACAAGTAGTAAATAATTGCTTCTGTTTCTAGGAGTGAGTCCTCTTCCTTGAAACAAAATAATACTTTTCCCATCGTGTTCCTCCAAAATATTTTCTGTCCGAATATGTTTCAGAACTGGTAAAAGAGTTGCCTATATTTTCTGCCAAAATGTTCTCATCAGAAATATCAATGCTGACAGCACAAGTTCAAAATTAAAACAGTGCACGGGGAACAAAATGTTTGGATGCATAAAAATTCCTTTCAAATCTATGTAGCTTGTCATGTTTCTTGTGAGCAAGCACAGCTCAGGAACAGGAATGGGAAGAGGTGCTCAGTTGTCTGGCACTTCTTTCTTGGATCTTGTTGTTCAGCGTGTACATTTTTTTATAAAAGATGGCATCTTGGAGATGTGTGTGTATAAATGAGTCAATCTGTGATTAATTCTTATGTAGTAAAAACAAGAGGTAGTTTAGCATCAAATTGTGCACTTAAAAATACTGATAGTTTCTCTTCTTTTAGGAGGGAGGTTGAATTTGTGTAATCACAGTGCAAAAGTCTTAACCCTAAAGGTATCATGGCTTTTTTGTATTGGTCAAAACCACCCTCTCCAGGTGCCTGGAGAAGAAGCATGGCAGGGAGGTGACAAGGCTCATCTAACAGAGTGAGAGAAAGAGGTGAACTAGATTTCATCTTCTTTGGATTGCTGGCATTGTGGTATTTTTCAGTGTTCTCTGGAGTTTGGAAGAGAACAAGTAGGGGTAGGCATGCCAGCAGCAGGGGAGAGCTTGGCAGCGGTGGCCTCCTGGCCTTGAATTATAGAAAGCTCTTACCCTGCTCAGGGCATTTCTGGTTGTGAAGCAGAGGATAGCACAGCTAGAATGAGTTGGGCTTCTCTCCATTTGCCTTTTATTGTGGGATTTCTAAGGCAATAACTGCCCTGTTTCCTCACAGAGAAGTTCAAGCTAAGCGTAACATCCAAATTTAGAAAGAGGCCCAATGGCAACACACAAGAATATAGCCTTGTTATAATTGCAGTGAAGATTGTGTAAATGTCCCTTAGGCTGGTCAGATGAGACTACTTTGGAATGAGCAGAAGCTGATTGCTGCATGGAAGGATAGTGTTATTTGCCTGATTGATTAATTAACAGTGAAGGCTTCCTACTCCTTTCCTCACAAGCATGTTAATTCTCCGGAAGTTTATTGTTTCATTCATGGAAGTGAGTTTTTAGTAACTCATTTTCATAGCTCGTTAGTGACTAAGTTTTCTCATCCTTCAGAGTAATATTTTCCTCATGGGTAAAAATTGTTATTAAAAGAAGATAGTGAACAGTCTTAGACTTTCTGACTCCAAATTCAGCTAATTTTCCGAGAATTGGAGTTCTGTTGCTCTGTGTGCATGTTTTCAAAGTTTCTTTTGATATGATGACCTATGCCTAGGTTTCTATAGAGCCTTTATTACAGAAGTGCCATCAGTATTTAGCAAAGGTGCTCCTGGAGCAGGATGCTGGCTGATACAAGCTTGGACGTTCCTGTGTGAGGGGCTAGAGGAGAGAAGGTGTTACTTGACATGTGCTAATCAGGCCCTAGACTCTCATCTTTGAGACTGTAACATAGGCTTTATGTCAGGTGCTGAAGAAGTGGGCGTTCTTGCTATACTTCTCTGTGTGAGCAAGTCTAAAGAGTGTCTGACTGACTGACTGAACTGTGTGCTTCCATGTTATGTGACTGGAAATTATTTTTTTATAGGCTGGTCAAATACAGCTTGAAGTTGTGCCCAGTTAAGAGGTACCATGGTGCTTTCAGCATTTAAGACCTATTTTGCTTTTAGTGTAATGGGGTTGAGATTTAGAAAGGAGACTTAGCTGAATGTGAAGAAGGCTGCTTGTAAAGAATATCTATAGCGGACAACTAAGCAACTCCATCAGAGTAGTGTCAAGAACACTGCCTGCTTTCTCACCTTGCTAACAAATCCATCTTATTCTAAGGTTTCATGAGTCCAGAGAAAGTGTTCTTGCCCCCATAGCTTCTACTTACGTTTGCAGCTTGGAAGACATCTGTCTCTGGATCTAACACCATATATGCATGGTGGATCAGGTACAGTTGCAGTAATTACCTAAATTGCCTTTATTGCTTGTGAGGATGAATGAGCATCTCCAAATTGTTCAGTCCACTAAGGGGTGAGCTGAACTGCAGACTTGGTCTCTCAGAAGTCCCTTGGAGGAGCTGCTTCGTTTGTTGTCAGTTTCAGAGTAATAGAGGGGGAGTCAACTGAAGAACTGTATGGCTGCATGACTTAGTACTGGTAGAGAAGATCTGCTATCTGAAGAAAACCTGCCTGTCAGGATAACGGTGGCTCTCTGTGCTTTAAGCATAGCCTCTTAATTTTGTATTGAAAAGACCAGCCATGCTGCAGTGTGCCAGCTGGGGGAGCTTCGAAGATGCTGGCAATCGTTGCTGATAATCTTCTGATTGTACCTCCTCCAGAAAGCCCTTTTGCTTCAGAGCACAGTGGTGATGAACTTACCTGTGGGATTTCTTTGATTCCCAGTGTGACTGGCCCCTCATAGTAGAGATGTTCTGAAAGCAAAAATGATGATGGATGATTAGATATCATGCAGCACATTTCAGAAACAAGCAGCTGAGGGTAGATGCTTTTTTGTAATAGCACTTAAATGTGCTCTGGTGACAAGTGTTATAGAACTGCAAAGTGCTCAATATGTAGTCTTGCAACAGCCATCCCCAGACAAATGTCAGGACATGTAGTGCTTTATGGGGAAGGCAGAGCCTGAGCTCAAGGAGATGGAGGAGAGAGCCCTGGCACTGCACAACCAGGTGGTTGTTCCTGTGTCAGCGTGCCCCTGCAAATGGGGAAATGGAAGAGGATGTGGAAGTTGCTAGACATGAGTCCTTTAGCATGATCTGTTCAACACCTCAACACCTGGAGATGCAATAGTTGAACTATGCTTTTTTCTTAAAATTGTCAAAATGATGATCTGAGCTGAGTGTTCCTGTAGGTGTAGAGTTCTGACTGCTTGCTGAACATGACCTTAAAGTAATAACATTTATCTTGCTATTGAGGGAGCGTTCACCAAGTTACTTAGTGTGCTAAAGCCATCACAGTTTGTGTTGGTGACTGGAATAGAGCCTGGGAGTTGCACCTTCCGATCTTTATCTCCCTAAATGTGAGACACACTTGCTTTTCGCTGTGGAAGAAAGAACAACTTTAGCATTAATGGACAGAATTCACAAACTGTTCTGCAATTCCTCCTACTTTTTCGTAGCTTACTGGGCCAAACTGTGTAGACTTGACTGAAAATAAAATTCATAGATGTTTCGGTACAGAATTTCTTACACAACTTGCCCTATACAAGTCATGGAGAATGAAGAACTGTTTAAAGATTCTCTTCTGTAGGTGTCATGAAATATTCTTTACTTTGACAGTGACAGAGGAATAAGAGTTTTGTCATACTTAAGTATGTGCTGGCATCTTGGTGCTCATCACTTCTAAAGAGTTGTTTTAGTCCAGCATCTCTGTGTTTCTTTAAACTGTTTCTTGTTAAGGAATGGACAAAAGGTTTGTCACGTATTTGTCACGTGGTCCATCCCACCTTACAATAGGTGTCTGAAATGGAAATCAGTCCACAGAACATCTTCCCCATACATCATTAAATACTAGTCAGTGCCTTCATTTAACAAACTTAAATAAAAGAATCATGACTATAGTACGCACCAGAAAAAGAGGAGAAACATGAGACATCATCAATGTCCTACACCTTTGTATTAATATGAAGTTTGTTAAAGGTGATGCCTTGGTGATCATGGGAGGTAGAGAAGTTGCAGGACTTCTAAATGTGTCCTTGAAAAACCTAGTACCAAAACTAAGAATACAATCAGTGTGTAATGACTTCTCACTCTCGAACTGTTTAACTGTATTACAGCACTCCTTTTCCTCTGCTTCTCTGGCCACTTCTTCTGAGCCCCAAGGAGTCTTTTTCTTTTCAAAGAGCAATTGCCGTTGCTGGTTGCTGCTGTGCATGAAGAAAGAGCCCTGGAGTCTGACACATCTCTGCTGCAGAGAGTGGTGACTCAAGAATCTTAAAAATACAACACAGCCCACTTAGTTCACAACTTACTAGAACCTAAATAGGAGTTTAAAGACACTGCATACTGCATGATGTATGTGACAAGTGACTTGCCTGGGACTTGGGCCGTATGTGTGTTGAGGTGAGCTAAGGCTTACTGTGAGTTGCACCCTTGGAATGATGTAGACTCTGCAGTGGTTCATTTTGTGCTTTGAATACACTTACTTTCAGTATAAAGCCTAAAATAAGCCTTGTCTTTCTCTTCTTCGATCAGTTCCGAGCTTAACAAATCTTAGATGACAGCAGAGGAGGGTGGAGAAGAAACTGGGGCCAGGAACCATAACCTTTCCCTGAAATTCTTTTTCTCTGGGATATGGAAATTCCTCTTGGAGCATGTAGTTCATTACAGTCCTACCTAGACTGCTGGAAAGCTGTCCAAAATCGAAATGTAGAGAAACAGAATCCAAGTTCTGCAAAGCCTATATTTTAAAATGAAATAAGAGGCATCAGGCCACTTGTTTCTGAAAGGATGGCAACGCTCGGCTCTTTCTGGTGGTGCCCAGTGACAAGCCAAGAGGCAACAGACACAAACTGGAACAGAGGAGATGCTATCTGAACATCAGGAAACAGTTTTTCTTTGAGAGTGATCAAGCACTAGCACAGGCTGCCCAGAGAGACTGCGGAGTTTCCATCCCAGGGGATAGTCAAAGGCTGTATGTGGATAGTCTTGGACAACCTGCTCTATGCAGTGCTGCTTGAGCAGGAAAGCTGGATCAGATGTGAGGTCCCTTCCCAATTCAACTACTGTGTGGTTCTGTGACTCCTGTGACCCTCCTTGCTTCTATGATTATGTAAAAGGACTGCGCTTCTTTGCAAGTATATTCTGACTGGAAAGTGAAAGCAGTTTTGAGACTTGTCAGGAAATAATACAGAGCTGAATTTTCTTGTTCATACTCGTTTCTGACTATGGCAACTTTCTCAGTGCCTACACTGGCTGGATCAGGCTTCTCCAAGTCCATTCAGTGTTTCTCTTGCATGGAGATTTGTTATAATTCCAGAAATATAAACATCCTCAGAGGCTTTAAGGACTGTAGTTTATCACAGCATCCTTCATACAGTCAAACACACTTTTGCATTCCTCCATTGAAAGAGGATGTACACATCTGTTGCAGTAACTGTAACTGTCACAAACACTGAGCCTAGCTCATTGACAAAATTCTGTGGTCTTTATAGAGAAAGCCCAGATGCTTTTATATTTGCATAAACACGACTGTTTGTTATTTATATGATTGGGAGAAGTATAAATTATGGCTACGTGTTTCTCATTAAAATTTCCCCCAGTGTTTTTATTAGTCTGTTGATACATTATAGCATGTCAAGTATGCTGTTATGAGTGATATTCTTTTACCCTACCCTCCGTGTTCAGCCCTTTTTCCTATAGACTTAACTGCAGGTGATTTCTGTAGAGGATCCTGGAAAACATTTCTAACGTACCATTGATTCAAGGTGATATTATTGTATTTGCAGGAGCTTTTCACTATTACTTCAACCAAAAGTAACTTAGTCCTTTTCCCTGTAAGCAAACAGGCCTTTAGTATCTTCCAGTCTGATGCAGAGCTTTCAAATGTCTAAGAACTTCCTGAGAACTACTTCAAGTTACGAGTTATCGTTTATCATGAAGATGCCTCTCATTCCCGACAAAACACCTATAATGAAATTCTCACTCCTCTTTCTCAAATCTTCCTTGCACTGAAAAACTTAAACGTTCTCACACTCTTGTACTATATAAAGGCCCTGTACATCTGCACCCACCTCTTCTTTTTCTATGTTTTATATCTTTTTAGAGCTTAAATGCTCCACGTTGAAGCTCTTCTAGGACACGATCTTGCACCCATGCAACTGACACAAAACTTTTGTGAATTTTAGGGATGCGGGAATGAACTGAATAACTGCCAGCTATAGATATACAGTTGAGTGAGAAAAATGTATATAAATACATAGCTTGGTGAGAAACATCCACTCTCTTTACTGGGGAGGAAAATGTGAGATGAAGGGGCTAAGCAAGATGGCATTGTGTATCAATATAAGACCTAGCTTTGTCAGAAACATGTACCAAAACTCCAAGTGATACTCAGCTCTGGATCTCATGCCTTATTCTCTATTTTTATTCCCAAATACTATTTTAGAACATGCTCGCTGTAAAACCTACTGAAAAAGTCAATGAAATATAGAGCGGAGTTTTAAAGTCAGGGCTGTATTGTTTGAGTGTGTGAACTTGCAGAGTTATGTTTAAGCCTGCAAGTTGTGGTTGGCACTCTACAAAATATTATCATTCTAAGTCTTTTTCTCTGATTTTAGTAATTGCATTAGGAAATCTGTTAAATATTACGTAACTGTTTTCTTTGGAGGAAATAGAGAATAACCAGCTTCCAACTTCCTACTGAAAAAGAGGAAGAGCTGAGCTCATGTTATAAAACAAAGAATTTAGCAGGTTGGGTTGTTATTGTTGTTCTTAGGTGAACAATGGCCTATTTCCTTGAAACCTTTGAGTTTGCAACTTCACAAGAGGAACATAGCTCCAAAAAATACTTTGGAGCCTTACTTAGGAGTCCCAGTGAGCTGTGCCAGATGTGAGGTTTGCTTAACATAAATACTAAATACTATGATTATGATGAAGATGAAACCTCCAGCTATACTTTAAGTCTCTTAAAGTATTTCCAGTCATCGCAAAGTGGTAGCATTATAGGACAAAAAAGGTGCTGGTAAGGGAAAACCCTAAACTTTGCCAAATCCATCTTATATCAATCTCTTTTTATCGTAACTTTCTCTGTGCTTGATCCACACCAGTGAATCAACAGAGTCATCGGCAGAACTATGTTCTGTGTCATTTGGGGAGGGGGAAGCACGGGTAATATTTGTCCTTGTGGTGGGTAAATGCATTTTGTGTAGAGCAGCTTTAAACTCGAGTCATATCTGAACAGATGTTGGAAATGCTGTCTGTAGACAACAGTGAAAACAGGGCTCCAAAAGAGCTATCTACCCTTTCACGGTGTTGTCTTTCTGTGTAGGTATTAGGTCAGGTTTATAACTGTGCTAATATGGTCAAAATACAGCTATGCTGAATTGCCTCAAACAGGTGATGTATTTTAAAGAATGTGAGATGTATGTCCTGGCCCAAAACTAGAGATACTTCTAAAGGAAGATATATAATATTCAAACAAGCAACAATGGTATTATATCATAGTGCACTTCAACCAGTAGAAACAATCACCTGTCAGCCCAAGATTAAGGGACTTGGAAACCCCAGGAGATTTTGGCTTTGTAGTTTAATGTGTGAAGAGCAGTTTGAGCTTTGCTCAGGACTGGCTCCACTTCTTAATGCGTTCCCTAAAGGATGTTATTAAGTATCTCATCAGAGTAAGATAGTTTTTCACTAGGTACATGGTGTTTATTTTTTTCTTATAATTCAATACGCAACTGAAGAAAGCTCTAAATTTTTTTTCTGTCTGTCTTACAGGATTTACATAATTGGTTGCTCATGCAGCATTTCTCTATTATTCTTTGTGATATTTCTATGGGGTGTGAAATGTTTTAGTAATTTTCCAGGGGTTGTCTTAGCATTAGTATTGTGCGTGGTTGTCAAACTCATAGCCCATGCACGTGAATTAGTACAGTGTTACCGTGATGGAGATGAAGGTGAATGGAAGAAAAGCAGAGCTCCTGAAACTTTCTCTAACAGCTCTGTGGCAAACTTCTCTGCAATTCTACCTCTTTATTTTAAAATTGGCCAACAAAAATGATTGTGACATAGAAGCGATATCAAAATAATGGCAATAGCTCTTCTGGACCCACTGTGGCTATCTTTGCCCTACCTGGCCGGAGTCATGGCAGAAGAGACCCTGACGTGCCCAGGCTCACTTGAGACCAAAGAGTGGTCTGTGCTCAGCTAATGCCACTGAAAACCAACTACTGCACTGGTTGGCAGTTTGACTGATATGAACTATAAATCATCTGACAGCAGCATAGACACATAGTGAGCAGAAACAAGATGCAAAGCGTAGATGGTACCACATCCTATACTGATCCAAATATCCTTTTCAAGCGTAATTCTTGTTAATGTGTGTTAGGAACTGCCTTTAAGAACAGGAAGTGTTATTTGCTTAGTAGTAAAGAATGTGTTCAGAACGCCTTGTTTGTTTGCTCAGCCCTTCCTCAGACAAAAATAAAGGCCAGTTCTGAAATGCTTTTTGCTCACATGACAGCCACGTGGCTATAAATAGGGCTTATGAACCCCTCTGATGTTGGATGTGGTTACATTACCAAAGTTATTTTTTATGGACTTGAAATCCCATATGTGTGCAATATTCTGTGATTAAAAGAAAAGTGAGCAAACAGGTTAGAGGAAAAGCATGCTATCCTACTGTGTTTCTGCCACCCTTTAACATGCTGTTGAAGTAAACATAACTTTACAATATATTGGTGCATTCAGTAGCACAGCGGGTGCATCCTGCTTGGAGTACTCAGTAGCCATCAAACATTTTAGAGTGCTACCTAGATTACCTCCTTTCTTCTTTCCACAGAAAATTAGCTTAGAAAGGCCTGGTCCACAAAGTGTCTCTGAATAGCTTAAGACAGTCTTCCCGTTTATGATCAGATCAACCTTGACATACAGTTCCTTGATGCTTTGCCCTGTTCAGAAAGTAGAAGAAGTGCTCAGAGAAAATGCAAGGGTAAACAGGCTTATAAATTTATGTTTTATGAAAGTTTCTATTTCCTTCCCCCCGGCCCCTTGTTTAAGCCATTACACATTTTTTCCTTACCGAGAACTCCTGAAACATAGAAATCTGTGCTTCAGGAACAGTTCTCCAAGCCCCTCAAGGTATATAACAAGGGACATAGTAGCTTACATTTGTATTTTAAACTGTGTCCATGACTATTCTCTAGCATAGGAAAGATTGTGTCCATAAACCTAAACTTTCTTTCTTCCTGTCTCTAGCAGTGTGATCAAATCTTGTGAGCTCCTGGGAGCAGCCCCTGGCCTGTACCTGCTGCCTGGAAAAGTGTCCCAAGCCAGACCTATGTCATGGACCAGCAAAGCATCTAAGTAGTGCTGGGAGGTTGGTTGTTTGGGCCTTTTCAGCTCGTTTCCATAGACAAGCTAGTGAGGCTGCCAGATCTAGAGGGAGGTCCCGTAATCTGAGTTGTTGGAAAGGTATTTGCAAATGCCTGTAATGTGGTGTGTGGGCTTGTTTAACTTTGCAGCCACCTAATAACAGATGCTCCCCAGGCAAAAGGGCAGCATATCCATCGGGAGGATGACCTTTGCATGTAAGAGGGCATTCCAAAGTGCTAAAAGATGCTTGGCTTACAAACTCATGTTTAGTAGCAGGAGTATGCAGCAGTGCACTCTCATTTGTTGTAGCAGTAGAAGGTGAGCTTGGGGCCAGAAGAGTGGTAAGAAGTTGGCTTGTCCATGGAACGGTCAAAAGTCAAGCTGTAACTAATATTAACTTGTGCACCCAGACCCTTAGCTCAAATGCAGTATTGATTTTGACCTTCTATTGCTGCTCAGGCAAGTGCTGGAGGATATAATTCTGTGGTGCTGACACAAAGGTGAGGGGCCTGAAGCCATCTCATTCAATGAGACTCTCCCCAGATGACTTAGCTGTGAAGACAAGCTCTAGAGCAGCCCCCACCTTGGCTATCCCCACTTAGAGATGAAGGGTAGGAGAGGAATGAGGACTGACAACTCTATGACTTGCTCTGAGTTACATAGTTCGAGGCAGAGCTGGTAACAGACCTGACACTCTTCTAGCCTCATACCACTTTTGAAATTTCTCAGAAATGAAGTATTGTTTTTACTTTATAGGAGGTTGCTACCCTTGCTTACTTAATACCAGTGCTTACACATACCTGCTTACAGCACAAGGAAATAGGAACTCACTTACTTAGGACCATTGCAGCTCTGATATCAAAGGTGTGGGTTGTGACATCTGAACAACGGTCAATGCTGAAAGCAAAGTCTTGCTGGGGATCTGTCAGGAAGAAGAAAGCAGTGAGTAACAAGTTGGTATTTTTATAATGAGATACTGACTGTATAGAAAACAACAGTAGAAGTACGGAAGTGTTATAAAACACAAATTAGATATTTCCTAGATATTTTCCACGATAGACTCAAAGCTCTTACACCCGGTGTTTAATAGTTACTTCTGTATGAAGATGACTTGGTGATTGTCTGGGAACCTAAATCCTGAAGTTTGGAAAGTCCAAAAAGGAAAAAACAGATCGTGTGGCTGCAGTGCTACGTGCTGGGCCCACCACCATCCGATATTTGTAACCTGGGAAATATTTATTCTCTGGGAGACATCAGCAGAGCTGGGGGCAAGGGGAGTCCTACAGCTGCTGACTGACACAGATGTGGCTGTTACTGCTTTTTGTGGTGCCCCTTTCCCAGCATGAAGCTCCAGAACTGGAACAAACACAAATGTTTTCCCCCTGCTTGCACCTTCTCCCTTCCTTCCCTCGGCTCTGCGCTATGCCTGAAGGCTCGCCAACGTGTCACTCTCTGGTGACAGCAAGCAGCAACAACTGACAGCTCCGTTGCTGGTTGGTACTGCTGCAACCAACGGCACGAGAAAGAGATTTCCAGAGCTGTGGCTGAAGGTGGAAGATGTGGCTAGTTTGGCTGCGTGTCACCTAATCTATGGATATACAGTGTCTTCTGTGTGGCTGAGTTAGTGTGTCTGTAGTGCTTCAGCTCCCTGCCTGACCTATTTTTGCAGCAGTGCTCTACAGCTGTAGCAGCTGTCAGGGACCAAGCCTGGGTGACCAAAGCCTGTTTGCCTAGAAGGAAGCACCAAAGGAATGAAAGCACCAGGAGGTCCTGGCAATGTTAGCCAGACTTTGCAGCCTGTGAGTTGTCAGCATGGTCCAAGAGGAGCTCCTAAGTCCTAACTCCTGACTACTTTAAGTAACTGTTCAGAAGAGAGAGGTAAAAATCTCTAGCATTTCTTGTAGCTCTGTACCTGTGCTGTATTTCTTTTTCCACACCACTAAATTTACCTGAACTACCTGGGACAAGAGGCTGGTGCCTGGAGTTGTTCATGAGCTGCTCAAATGTGGCAGGAGTTAGAGGGGTTTCTGTCCTCTCCTTCCACGTTCCTGTCAGTTCTTGCTTTGTTATTGCAGCTTCAGAAGTTCCCATAATTGAGTTTCCTGCTCTAGCTGGAAAGAATACCAAACTTCTCTTTTTTTCCCAGAGCCGTTATACCTGCTTCCTCTCTGGTCTCTACCACCTCTCAGGGCTTGGTTTCCGCTTTGCTCTGCACTTCTGCAAGAGCCCTTTTCATTTCTGTTTTGGTGTGTGGTGTGAGGATAAGGTTCAGGAAACAGCTGCTCAGATCCTGAGCAACTTGAGTATTGGTGCCTACATACAGCACTGCTTGTCAACTGACAGCAGTTGTCAGTTCTGTAATGTCCAGAACGGAACAGTGGTCAAAGATGGCACTGCAACATAGATTGTGATCTCTTCTTTTCAAAGAGACTAGGTTGTGCTTTAATCAACACATTGATTCATGGTATTAGGGCTAAAAGGTTGTTGTTGTTTTAATCTGATTTTTTTCTTCCAAAACTGTTTGATGGAAAGGGGATTTTCATGAAACCGGGCTTTGCTGGAAAGAATGGGTTTCTTGTCAAGAACCTGACCTCAGGATTGCTTTAGTTTGGATGTTTCCTATGTCTTTTTTTCTTATGGGTTGAGCTCTTTTGCCAGGTGACCAGTTTGATTGTGTAATGTAACCACGGTGTCTCGTCCTCCATCATCAGAGATGCAGTACAGAGAGACACTGATGTGTCCAGACAAGTGTTACCTGTTCCCCAGAGAAGAGGAAACGTGTGTGAAAGCACCAACATGAGATATTCCAGAAATATTTGTGAATTAGAGCACTTGGATTTTATGTTGTAGCTCTGTTGCTGTGAAACCAAAATGAACCAAGCAAAAAAAACAAAACCAAAAACAACAAAACCAAACAACAAAAACACCCAGCAAAATAACCAACAATTAATTTTATGACTATCTTCCTGTGGAAATTCAGGCTACCCAGCATCCTAAATACTGTTGTGTACATGACAGACTCCTGCTGAAATCAATTGCAAGGATGGCTGTTTTGCTAAAGCTATGGTGCCAGGGAGTCTGGATTCTGAAAAACGTAGGCAGAAAGGGTGCTGCTAAAAGGAAATTAAAGGAAATAGTATTAATTTTCTTAACCATTTCATATGCAGAGATGCTTGTAGATTCAGCTGTGCACTGTGACCAAAGGTAGTGTGCCTCACTCCTCTTTCTTTAAATATTGAGGAGTGCCTCGTGTGACAAAAGCAGCTCGAGGCCATTGCCATTTTTTCTGTTGCACAACTGTGAGTCACTGTTTCTCTCTTATGGAGGTTTAATACTTACTCTTCCTTCTTGCTTCAATCTGAAGCGAGCTGGTTAGACTGAAAAAAATGCATGTTATGTCTTTCACATGTGCGGAGCAATAACATTTACCATTAAATCTCTCAAACACGTTGTGCTGCCCTTCAGCCTTCCACTTCCCTGCAACATTTCATAGTGCACAGTACTGTATGTTCCCAGACTTCCCTCCACCCACTCCCTTCAATCTGCTCTCTCTTCCATAATTAAAGTAGAAACTCTTCAACTGGTTGCAGAGTTTTGCTTTTCCAGCTCAGCTTTGATATATTACCAATGCTTAAAACGTTGATGGAAATTTTGCAAACATGTTGAGGTTTATTAATGAAAATCTGCTTACTGGGAGGGGAAAAAGGGCATTTATAGTGTCTCTTCATATTCGTGTAAGAAAAGCTTGGGTTGTAACATTTGCAGTTTCATAAAGGTGGGCAGGAGCAGGATTTTGACTGAAAATTCTCTCTGCTACTGCCATGTCCTTCAGAGCCTGAGCTGCCAGACCACTAACAGCATTACAGAAACTGCATGGCTGAATGTGAAGCACTTATTATTGGAATTTTGCTGGGCTACTCTGGAACAATTTATCTTTTCTTCTCCCTCCCTCTCCCTTATCTTGTTAACTATCCTCTACTGGCTTTACTGTCATCTGAATCTGCTATTAAATCCCACTGTTTCCATATAAATATGCAAATCAGTGGTTATGATTGAACTAAGAGCATGTAGGTGAGCTATGCTTGCAAAAGACCACATCTATAAGTCTTGCAGTGGTGAGAAAACTCTCTAAGTTGGGAAGCTTCGTGTCTTTCAAATTCACAGTTAGGAGAAATTGGGTGAAAGTTGTGGAGTTAGGTGGAGTTATGTAGCTAGGCTTGGTTAGGGTCGAACAAGGACAGACTGGTGCTAGAAGAGACGTAAACAAATACAAGGAAGAAGCCTATTTAATAATTACCCAACAGTCTTCATCTTCAATGCTCTTAATAAAATTAAATCATTAGTCCTTACATTCTCACAATATTCAAGGTGATAAAAGGGAAGGAAAGAATGAGGACCTATTTGGGATCTCAGATTCTGTATTCATTTGACATTTTCCCTTTAATGCCTATATAAATAAACTAACTTGAATGCTCAGGATTATATTTGACACTGGAATTTATTTACAAGGCACTGAGGAAGAAGGTCCAGCTGAATTAACAAGTTTCCAGTTTCACATCTAGATTTCCTTGAGTATCTTCAGTTTAATGAACTTCCCTTTGGGTCTTGCCTTCCATGCATGCCACAGCCGTATTCAGACATGGGAAGAGCAGAGACACTCTTTTCAGTAGGGGGTGGAATAAAGTGTGACTCGGGTCAGCTGGAGCTAGTTAATCAAGATAAGGATGCTCCATCCCAAGGCACTCACTTCAGAGACAGGACCAATCTTGGCCTATCCTTAGTTCTGGAGAGGCACGCTTGCTTCCTTTGTAAAAGCTATGACTTGCTTTATCTTCTGTACCTCCTGTATCTTTCTGACTTGCTTAGGCAACGTGAAAGTTAAGGAACAGGAAAGTCATTGTTAATGTATCCTTAACATCCTGGGGTCTATAAACTGTGAGTTAATAGCTGTGCTTCCTTTCTGATAAAACTGACATGGCTTTAGAGAGAAGCCTGAAGATTTAGTCTCAGTATAATCTGTAAGCTAAAAACCCCTAGAACACTAGCAAGAGAAATTTAAGAT
>JACDJE010000526.1:0-57850 GCA_016647715.1 Pavo muticus
GCTGTTTATTACTATGCTATTTCTTACCTCGAGCCCTCCCAGCTATTCTAGATAATATTTTAAATACACAGAGCTTTAAAAAAATATTTCCATTATAAATATTTAAAAAATATACTTATCCTAAAAAGCTGTCCGGCACTATTCCAAAAATCTCCTGTAACAAACGTCTTTTTTAATGTTCATTTTAACAAAAATAACTACTGTTAGGCAGCAGAGCTCAAGTTTTGACCAATCCATCATATAGTCAGAAGTATCTCAGGCCAGATTCCACTCTTGTTTATGCAGTTAGGATCGTGGTGTTCGCTTCATCTGGTTGACTGCAGCATAACCAGAAGCAGAATATAGCCCTTAGTGTTGTAAAATAACTGAGCAGGCTGAACACTGCAACAATTACCTGTGCCTAGCGTTACACAGATGGGAATTCCTTTATTTCATTGCAACTGAAGATGCAGAAGAACGTTACAGTTGGTATTTTTGCCATAGCCAAAGAGGTGTCAGGCAGCTGCAGTGGATGACTCAGAGCCACAGCCACATTTTGCCTGTAGGAAAGGGAATTTTGGCTGAATGTCTGCAACTGCTGTCAGTCGTTAAAAGAAGGATGCATACCGAGAGAGAAGGCTCGTGGAGAGAGAACACCAACCTCCCCATGCTTTAAACAGTTCTAGGAATCCTTTCAACTGTGTTTTGTTGCTCAGAAAGTTGTGTGAGCTTGCTAGAATCTCCCATTGATTCACTGTAGGAAAGACACTCTTAAACTGCATCCAGATTTCCAGCTGAGCTGCCCCCCCCTTAGCCAGCCCTTTTCCAAGTGCACATTTAGAACAAGCTCACAGGATCTGCATCTGATCAGAAGGACAGTGTGGAAGCTTTTAAAACACTGGAACACTTTTCTTTCTTTCTCCTTTCTCCCTTTTCCTTCTGGCCTTCAAATTCAAATGCAGTGTTTGACTAACGATGACAGAAATCACTCTGCTCTCATTGCATCAGTTATATATGCAAGTCAAACTAACAGTCTCAGCTGCAAACTGTGATTCCTACCTGTGACCTTCATGAAATTAGCATGGAACCTTATACACTGATTTAATCTAATCATGTCTAAAACTTGGAGTCTGGTTTTCTTCCTAGGCTTTGGCTGCTGATCTATCATTAACTTATAAACCAAGGAAATTTAAGTATATAGACTAAGTTCAGTCCTCACTGTCGTCTTCATCATCATCGTCATCTTTACTGGGAGCACATCTTTGGAAGCAGTGCACTAGAGTTGCTAGGAAGAAGCTCGATAGGATTGCAGCAATGGAGACTGCGACTCCAGAGAAGATGATGATAAAAAGGTCCGTCAATGACAAACTAAATTTGCATTCACTAAAGCTGACCTCAGATAATTCATTCAGAAAGATTCTTCTATTTTCTACAGGCAGGGAACACTGGATTTCATGGAGACCTGCAAAGAAGAGGAGAGGGAAACAAATCAGAGGAATATTGATGAAACCATCTGTTGCTCTGGACAGAGAATGAATGCCTGAGGAAAATGTCTTAAGGGTTATTTCTAGGCTTAGGAATTTGTATGGAATTCAGGAAAAATAAAAGAACAAAATTTGACACGATCCAAAAGCCACTCCACAGCCCTCTGGAGCACCCCCCCATTACACTGCTTCATTTTCACTCTTCCAGGCGATGTTCCGGGTGATGGTTTTAAACTGAGACAGGGGAGGCTTAGGTTGGATATCAGGAGGAAGTTTTTCACCCAGAGGGTGGTGACGCACTGAACAGGTTGCCCAAGGAGGCTGTGGATGCCCCATCCCTGCAGGCATTCAAGGCCAGGCTGGATGTGGCTCCGGGCAGCCTGGGCTGCTGGTTGGCAACCCTGCACACAGCAGGGGGTTGGAACTGGATAAGCATTGTGGTCCTTTTCAACCCAGGCCATTCTGTGAGTCTGTTATTCCATGATGTGATTCTGAGAATTCAAAGCATGACAGCTGAACTCAGGATCTACACCTGGAGGCCCAGGAACATTTCCCCACTAACGCTTCTGAACACACACTCTCACTCCAAAAAGGGATAACTGGGATACTGAACTTCCTTCTGCACTTTGGTGCCTTCTACACCCTATTTTTTTCCCACGTACACAACTACTGCTGCCTTTTTCTTCTGGTCAGCATGACAACTTAGGTTTAACGGATGCTCGTTTGACTCTGACCTCTTTCAACCTTTCCTCTCCAACTCTTCAGCAGATACAACTAACAGATATGATGCCTCGTTGCACTACTGAAGGATGCCTAGAGCCACGTTCTTCAGAGTGAAAGCAAAGATGTCCAGCTTTAAAAAATGGTGAGGAATATAATATGGTAGTAGGGAGTAAAAGCGCAGCTCGTTGCATATCCCCAGCTACCTCATTTGCAAGAGGGAAAATAGAGAGAGTATAAAAATAGGGCTAGAATGGAACAAACACTGAAGAAATCAAGGCTGTATCACTGTTAGCAAGACAGCTTTCATCTGCTGCTGAGGATATGAATGTAAAGGGGAAATATGAGAAACGTGCCTCAGTGATGTGAGAAGTGCTGCTGGTTTACTGGACTCACGTTGCTCTTTGTCTGCTAATGATCACAAAACAGGACCTGGCTTGGACTGCACTGCTGTGTGTGCAGTGCGTGGCAGGCTTCCAGCGCACAGCTCCAGCAAAGCACCAACACTGTGCCACTCTGCAGGAGGGATGTGTGCCTCTGCTTTGTGATTTCCATTTTCCTCGTGGTTGAATTGCTGCAGTGCATTAGGTTTTATTACAAACCCCGGGCTTCTAGCACTAGTGGTGCAAGCCTACTGCTTACCTGGATGCAGCCCAGCTGTTATGCTGATGTGACAGGGAGCTTTAGCCAAGTCATCGAGGGATTGGTTTATCACCCTGACTTACGTGGCCCTGTAATGATGATGAGCTTACTAAACTTTGACTCCTAAAAGCCGTTCTCTATCTGCCTTATCTGCCTATCTGCCTGCAGTTCTGCTGCTAGCCTCCCTTTTCCTCTCTCCCACAACGTGACAAAAGCTGCCAGCAGAACAGGACAGCAGTCAGCCTGCCCAAGGCTGAACGGCTTCCTCTAGGCAGGCTGCCACCTGAACACAGGCGACGTTCTTCCTCTGAGCCTGGAGCATGGCAGATGGTGCAGCAACGTGCTCTGCAGCCCTCTGAACCCCCCCGGCCTGGAAGGTGGAGGATCCTCCTGCTTTCAGACATCCTCCGAGACTTCTGGAGATGGGGAACCTGCAGTATTTATTTGTATTTATCTCATGTCTTGCAGACAGGCCGACGTACTGGAGCCCCGGAGCGTGCCTGTGCCTGCACAGATGGAAGAGGAAGAACACAGTCCTGCACTGCACAGCTCGTGATAGAGCTGCCTGTACACAGCTTTCTTCTGTGAGAAGCTGGGGCTGGCAGCACCGTGTCCTTATTGTCCTCGGAACAGAAAGTCAAGGGGGAAGCAAGAGAGGCAAACCAAAGAGGATGGGGATGGTTACCTTTCCGTGTTTCAATCCACGGGAAATAAAGGAGCAGTGAAAAGCACTGGGCTTGGACAAGAAGGCCTGTGTCCTTTTTTGGCAGATGTTAGAAAAGCAAAAAAGTTCCCTTTAAATCAGAGCAATAAAAGCAGTTACTGCTATTGAATAGAAACAGCAAGAAAACGAGTATAAGCTACTGAAAATTGGCCTGAAGAGGAAGTTCCTGGCTAATAGGAAAAGCCCGTTGCATGTTTGGACAGAAAAGCCAGGTCCAAGTGAAAATGCCACCTCAAATTCCATTTCCTTACAGCAAGCACAAGAAAAAGCAGTTTTCTACACCAGCTGTAGAGCAAACCATTACTGAGTGCAAAGCAGCCGAGCCCTGCTCGCAGCACGCCTGAAGGCAGGCTGCACAGGTGAACTGCTCACAATTACTTTACCTATTCTGGACTATTCCTGCTCCTGGCTGCTTTCATCTAACATCACAGCACATAGAATGCAAGTAGAAAAGTGCCTGCAACATACCAAGTCAATTAGAGGGTATTTCTTGCCAGGAGAACCAGTGTATTGTAAGAGTTTTGAGTGGGATTAGGCAATGAAAGGATAAAAAGCTCTTCTCCCTCCATGTAGTAATGAAATCTAGGTCATGCTCCCAAACAAAGAGAGGAGTTTTCTGCTCTCTTCATTCTCCACAGCCCTGAAGTGCTACCTGAGCCTCACCTTTTGGCAGCATTCTTTGTCTCTGAAAATAATTGATATCAATAAGCAAAACAGAGCATCAGAAATCAGAAGCCAGCACCAAGCAGCTGCATTCTACTGACCCAAGGAGTGTCTCCTTCCGAAGCAGATGCAGTCGGTGCTACAGCAGGCTTCTCCCTGCATGCCTGAACACATCATACATAATAAGGCCATAATAAGGCCATGCACACTGCTGCTCAGGACAACACATAACCAAAACCACTTCATCTGCTTTCTTCCATAGCAACACAGAACTTTCTTCACCATCATACAGTATCAGGTTGTCTGTAACAAATGAGAGTGAACTCATGTCCTTTGCTCCACCTGCCCCACTACACCCATGCCCAGCAATAGATCCCGTTTTGTTCCTTGCTTAGGCAGAAAGTAATCCCACGTCACTTCACAGCCTCTGAACACCCCACACCGCTTCCAGCGCCACGTGGCCTCAGTCATGCACCTTCACTCATTTGGACATTCAAATATGTTATTTTGCACAGTATATATATATTCATTGGATCCTGTAGAACCCATCCAACTTATTCTTTAAAATTCAGCCAGGCTTCTTGCAAAGGGCATCACCAAGAAGTCTGATATTCAGTGCTTGGCTGCAGCAAGAAACCCTTTGATGGCAGTTATAAATACCTCCCTGCTTCCACAACACGTTCAAAGAGTCTGTAAATGAAATAACAAGTGTGAGCATGTTATAAATACATAGCTTATGTTATTTTGGTCAGGGTCACTGCATTATCTGCAGCAACTCCAGCTGTCTCAAGGACAATGTCACACGCTCTGGCTTTCTGCTATGCCATCTGAAGAAGCCCATGCAGTACAGTGGCAGTGTAGTTGTAAGGCAGATGTAATGCACTGTTTGCTTCTAACATGGGGATGCTCTGAAGTCCCACTCAAGGGACAGGTGTTAGATTTGATACAGGCACTGAACGCTGCAGAAGTGAGATAAAAACACGGGAGCAGATCACCTAACTAACAGGAGAAGTGTGACATTGCTGCAACTCTAGAACAAGAAAACAGATAGATAGAATTCTTTATAGACTGTAGTGATGCAGCTACAGGGGTTCCAGATGAAGTTCATTTCAATGAAATTCCCTCATAGGTTTTCAAAGGATGTGACTGTGAGATGCCTTGCCATTGGAGGCCTGTAACCCTGCTGAAGCCCAGGGCTTCATCCTTGACAATCAGTTCTAGCAATTACTTCAGCTAGATCCTAACTGGACTGGTACAGGACTACGCACAGCTCTATCTGTCCTGCAGATAGAATACCTCCCTGGAAAGATGGAACTCTTAGAAAATGAACGCGGTTTGAAAGCAGTCTGTACAAAACCACATGCAATAATTAATTCCCTTGTAAATTAATGAAAATAGACCTGTGATAGCTCTGCAGTGCTCCAAGGTTTAACCTTTCAAGAAAAAAAACAGAAACAAAAACCAGGTACCAACCTGCACTGACATTGGTATCTGTAGCTGTGATTCAACCGTGCACATCATAGGAACTGCTGGACCAGTAAGCTGCCAATGGTGCACTGGCTCAACCACTGACTGCGTTCCAATTACCTGCCCTTGCATCTGACATGAAGTTTTCCTACCTATTTTGACTGCTGTGTTTTGAGTGGTGCCTTTGTTTCACATTCCTTTGCTTAGAGACAAGCAGCAACACGCATCACTTACCCAGGTCAGCCTGACATTTTAGGCACTCTCTGTGCATCTGCTTCCTTATAACACTTGTGGCTTCTTAATACCTGTGCAAACTAAATGTTTCATGGGATGGCTTCTGGAAGTCATTATTGCTTCAATATTATGGTCTGTTAGCCCTCTACAGCTGAGAAATCTTGCTCTGTTTTGGATGCTGAGTTTAAAAACTGGGAGAAGGAGGCCTCAATTCTATTGGGTTTCGTGGACTTCATATAAAACAAACATTAAGATAGTTTCCTAGCAGTTGGCAATGCACAACAGTAGGAGAAAATGAAAATGCCCACTCATACATACACTGATAGATGTAAGGAATACATACATGAAAGAAGCAGCAAACGTAAGTGTGCTTAACGCATGTGTTCATAACAGTAGATAAAAGAGCACTACAATGTGCTCTTTAAATATCTAGGAGAAGCAGAATTGGTATTTGGGTGGTGATGCACTGAACAGGCTGCCCAAGGAGGCTGTGGATGCCCCATCCCTGCAGGCATTCAAGGCCAGGCTGGATGTGGCTCTGGGCAGCCTGGTCTGCTGGTTGGCGACCCTGCACACAGCAGGGGGTTGGAACTGGATGAGCATTGTGGCCCTTTTCCACCCAGGCCATTCTGTGATCCTATGATTCTACGCTTTGCCCTTTTGGGTGGAATTCAGCTGTTCTCCCGTATCACTGAATGCAGTTTACACACACTTGAGATGTTTAAATGTGGCGTTTAATTTCTCGTATGGCATTTTGCCCCCAGCTATAGCTCTCTTTAGTCTACTTAAACGTCGTCACCGATGTAACAGACGTATTAATAAATGGTGAGAGAGGCACTGCCTCTGAAGAGAGATGGAATTTCATTAAAGTCAGCCTCGAGCTACCAGAAAAGTAAGGCTTAAAAAGAACCTGAGGCCTGTATTTAGATCTCTAAATAATTTCTGTAACGGTCAAATGCCCCCGAGTTTCCTGCACTGACATTAGAAGGTGCTCGACAGTTTGCTTCAATAT
Source organism: Pavo muticus (assembly GCA_016647715.1). NCBI lineage: Eukaryota > Metazoa > Chordata > Aves > Galliformes > Phasianidae > Pavo > Pavo muticus. The sequence continues at coordinate 6,926 of JACDJE010000526.1, forward strand.
CTAAAGATCAAGTTTAACATCAGGTGCCACGCTGCAAATGTTGTCCTCCTGTCTTGAGATCTGTGAAAGGTGGATGCACTCCAAAAATCCTTATGATGGAAGAAATAGAGTGAAAAGCCAGTGGCAGTCAGATCATTTGACTGAAAATGACTAGGATATCACATTATATATTTATATATGGATATATATAGAAGCAGATTTGTTGCGCTTGTTAGGGAATCTTATTCCTGTTAGGAGTTTCTGCTTGAACAGAAGAAAAGCTGCTGAATGGGCAGCCTTAAGGCTTTCAGTTCCTTCCAAAAACTGGATGTTATGTTCTGTCCCAGTCATGTGCCAACATGAGCATGATTCCTGGGGAAGAACTGAATGGCTGCAATGGCCAGAAGAGCAGAACAGCCTGTCCTTCTTAGCTGAAGCTTTCCCTGGTTCTATATTAGTGCATGAAATTAAGGCAGCCTTCTCCACAGAGCAAATATGGGGGGTGATAATGAATGGGAGGTTGAGACAGCTTCCCAAAGCTCTGTGGTTTCACCACCTTCTGGTTAGGTGAGAAGGTCACACGCAGACTGCACCCACCTGTAATTGGGATGCTGTGCTTTGAGGACAACGGTCACGGCTTTCAGTGAGCCGATAAGGGCTGCTCTAAGGGCCTAGATTAGGGAAACACCATGTTATTTTCTTCAATTTACAGAACACGTTTATTTAATAGCATATCTTAGATTGGAATGGGATTAGAGAAGGATCCTGAGAGCCAAGAGATGATCACCTTATGGCCCAGCCTTTGTAAAGTGGCTTACAAAGACCATTCCATACTCACTGCACTGATTCACTTCTGAACCTCCCAAGTACTGCTGAATTCAGTTGGAGTTTCCAGCTTCAGAGGCCACTGCCAATCCCACTGCCTCCAGTCCCATTGCCACCAGTCCCACTGCCACCAGTCCCATTGCACCAGTCCCACTGCCTCCAGTCCCACTGCCACCAGTCCCATTGCCACCAGTCCCACTGCCACCAGTCCCATTGCCACCAGTCCCACTGCCACCAGTCCCACTGCCTCCAGTCCCACTGCCACCAGTCCCATTGCCACCAGTCCCACTGCCACCAGTCCCACTGCCACCAGTCCCATTGCCACCAGTCCCACTGCCACCAGTCCCTCTGCCATCAGTCCCATTGCCACCAGTCCCTCTGCCATCAGTCCCACTGCCACCAGTCCCATTGCCACCAGTCCCATTGCCACCAGTCTCATTACCACCAGTCTCACTGCCACCAGTCCCATTGCCACCAGTCTCATTACCACCAGTCTCACTGCCACCAGTCCCATTGCCACCAGTCCCACTGCCACCAGTCCCACTGCCACCAGTCCCACTGCCACCAGTCCCACTGCCACCAGTCTCATTACCACCAGTCTCATTACCACCAGTCCCACTGCCACCAGTCCCATTGCCACCAGTCCCATTGCCACCAGTCTCATTACCACCAGTCTCACTGCCACCAGTCCCACTGCCACCAGTCCCATTGCCACCAGTCTCACTGCCACCAGTCCCATTGCCACCAGTCCCACTGCCACCAGTCCCATTGCCACCAGTCCCACTGCCACCAGTCCCACTGCCACCAGTCTCATTACCACCAGTCTCACTGCCACCAGTCCCATTGCCACCAGTCTCACTGCCACCAGTCCCATTGCCACCAGTCTCACTGCCACCAGTCCCATTGCCACCAGTCTCACTGCCACCAGTCCCACTGCCACCACTCTCATTGCCACCTGTGCTGTCTCTGGCCAATACTGAATGAATTTTCCAAGTCACTCTGGAAATATCAGTGTGCACATCATAATGCTCAGTCTGAACCATCTCACTACATCGTTTGAGGTCTTTCTAATGCTATTTTAATGATGAGGGCAGCAAAACCTTTCATTCATGTATTGCATAGGGAGGAACTTAAGTAGAATATGTGCTAAACACAAAAGGTTGAGAAAGCACCATTGCATCTAGCACTGCATCTGCAGTCCCAGAAATGCAAAACAACTTCTTGAGAAGGTCTTTCAAAGACACTGGGAAGAAAGAAATAAAAAGAAAGAAATGAGGACGAGATGAAGGAAAGGAGACACTACAGTCACATGCCAAAGAATATTTAAGTGCTCATTAAAAGTCAGGTTAAAAATACATTAGTCATTAGCGAACAAGGCGGTGGGCACAGCTGCCCAATGTTCATGGAAAGTAAAAATCAGCAACAGACCTCTATGGAGCACGAGAGAGAGACCTTCCAAAAGCTTTCCCAGCTCCAAAAGAAGTTATGCAGCATTCTTATTCTCATAAGGCACAAGCCTTATGAGGAGCGGCTGAGGGAGAAGAGGAGGCTCAGGGGAGACCTCACTGCACTCTACAACTTCCTGAAGGGAGGTTGTGATGAAAAAGGGTCTGGCCTCTTCTCCCAGGCAAATAATAGGACCAGAGGAAATGGCCAAAAGTTGTACCAAAGGAGGTTTAGGTTGGACATTAGGAGAAACAATTTCTCTCAGAGGGTGGTCAGGCACTGCAATGGCTGCCCAGGGAGGTGGTGCAGTCGCCGTCCCTGGCAGTGCTCAAGAGGCGCCTGGATGAGGAGCTACGAGATCTGGTTTAGTGCTTGTGGTACTAATAGGAACGGGAAGGCGGTTGGACTAGATGATCTTGTAGGTCGGTTCCAATCTTGTGATTCTGTGATTCTTATCTCCATGGCTCTCCTCAAGAAGAAAACCACAGTGGTCATGTCCTCTCCACTCAACATCATTCTGTTCCCAGCTCCTGCCTCTGCAGTTCAGTGATTTCACCAGTTATCAGCCACATCCCAAACGTGGTTCAGTTTTCAAGTATGACGAAAGTTCCATTGTTAAAATCTTTCTCACAAATATAAAAATAAGACCTGCTTTTTTCATCGCCAATTCATGCTGCAGTTAGAAATTCAGGTTGGATGAAGAAATGCCTTCCAGTGATGCAGATCCCAGCTGTCTGTGTGCGCAACAAGGCAGATCTGCAAAGGCAGCAGAGCTGAGCTGAGGCTTCCCAGGCAGCTGGTCAGACAGGTCAGCAAAGTCAGAGCTTTACATGCTTTTTCTGGGAGAGTGCCAGAAAGAAAATGGACCTGGCTTTTGTGAGACTAATGAGCTGAAGTATGGCTTTTGTTCAGATCACCCAGTTCTCCAGAGGCCCTAATTGCACAGGTAGAGAGTTTCAGGATCAATTAGTGAGATTTCAGTTCCCACCGACAAAACTGTGATTTTTAAAGCAACTTGGTATTTCTTCTGCAAAGCACAAAGGCAGGTTTGACCAGCATGGTATTTGACTGCAGTGCTAAAGTTCAAAGGTGGAACAGCAGCTGGGCTTTGTGACTGGTTACAGCTGGAGTGATTTCTCTCAGACATGCAGACAGGGCAGCTTAAACTATTCCAAGTGTCATTCAAAGTGAAGAACCAAAATGAGCTCCCGAAGCACAGGTCTGGCAGTGCCTTTCTCCCAGCCATTCTGCCTTCTGCTTGCTGCTACCAGTACTGAGTCTGCAGGGACCCCTATGCCACAGCAACACTTGCAAACTGCAGTCCTGAATGCTCACTTCATCCACTGGGTGGTTGCAGCGTGTTTCTCTTCCACTTCCATAGAACCATTCAGGTTGGAATCCATCCACACAACTTCCATAGAATCATTCAGGTTGGAAAACATCACTAAGATCACTGAGTCCAACCCCAACCCACCCCACCGTGCCAACTGCCCACGTCCCTCAGTGCCACATCTCCACACTGAACACCTCCATGGACGGTGACCCCATCACTCCCTGGGCAGCTGTGCCAGTACCTCACTTTGGCACATCCTTTTCCTTCTGAAGCATCCCAAGCAGAAAACACACGATGGTTCATAGTATGTGGCTCCTTCGCAGCTCTTTGTGCTTTCCTTCATTTGGCTCCTTCGCAGCTCTTTGTGCTTTCTGTGAAGGGCTGGGGATCCCCAGTGCAAGTTACTGTCATTCACCCTTCTCTATCCTTTCCCTTCTCAGTAAATCCAGGTCACAGTGTTTGTCATTTAACGCCTGGGGAGAGTCAGTCTGTCACAAAACTATTCTGTAGTGTTAATCACAGCATATTCTTAAAGAAAATCAACAGAAGAAAAGCACCGCTCAGCCTCTTTTTTCGCCCTTCCCTTTTCCATTCATGTAGGCCATGCAATGGAAATGCTTTTTGCAGCAGCATAAAAGTATGCAGCCAAGGTAAGTAAGTTCTCTCCTTGGGCCCTGGAAATGTATTCCTGTCTTTTTCTTTGGCACTGTTTCCAGACAGTGCTGCTGCCCCACTTCTCTGCGTTCGCTGCACAGATGAGTATCTCCAGCCATCCAGCAGCAATGGGAGCAAGCAGGGAGCAGGAGGGTGAGCCTGGGAGCTGCTCTCCCCACTCCTGCTGGGGAAGGTGTAACACCCCCAGCAATGCCACGTGAAGGGGTTTAGACAAGCGTGACCAACAAAGTGCTGGGTTTAGCCCTCTGCATGCAGGCACTGAGCACATGGGGGCTGCCAAGAGCTCAGCAGCCCCGCGCCCGCAAAGCAAAGCATTGCTGAGGCCAGGATGGGAAGGGAGGAACTGACCTAAGAAGCAACCATTTGAACGGCTGCTCCTTCCCTCCTTCTCTTGCTCTGAAAGATCTGGGTGGGCTGGAAATTGTTTGGCTGTATGGCTGAAATGAAGCTTCAACGACTTTGGATGAGATGAAATACTGAAGCAGTTGGGGAACACTGACAATACTACTGTAAAGCTTGATCATTTGAGATTTCCAGACATAAGAAGTTCAGATGAGCACTGACAGGAGAGAAAGGAAAGAGAGATGGGTTGGGACAGACTCTCAAACCGAACAGCCTCAGTGTGGGCGAAGGGGAAGGAGCTGCAAGTTCATGAAAAGAAGGAAAGTGTGGGGAAAGCAAGAGAGGCTGAGGGCCAGTGTGAGAAAGGCAAATGCTTTGGTCAGAAAGAACTTCAGCTGGGGCACTGGGGAGTGTGGGAGAACAGCAGCGAGTTTGGTTGGGAAAGGGGAAAATGGGGAAAGAGGGGAAAAAGGGGAAAAGGGAAAGGGGAAAAGAGAAAGGGGATAGAGAAAAGGGGAAAGGGGAAAGCTTCACTCAGGCAGGCAGAAAAAAATCCATCACTTTTTCCTCAAATTACTTCTTCCTTAAAATAGATATATCTATATTTTTAAACAGCTAAGAATATTTAGGGCAACCCAGCTGAGTATAATAAAAGTTGCCACTGAAGGTCACGAGCACAGAAAGAGCTTGAATAAGTGATTGCAAATGGATGATTGAGAGAGGAAAGACCTCCTCCTTCCGCATCTGGAGCAGACAGAGCGGATCCCTGACCTCAGCCCATTCTCCCCAGCTCTCCTCCCAGGTCCTTTCACCCCTCGTCCCTGCACAGGCAGCCCTCAGGCAGAGCCCAGGCACCACAGCTTTCCTGCACCCCCGTACCCTGTGGCAGCCCTTCTGTTTTCCCTTCTATGAGCAGCAGGGCAGCTCGATAGCAGCACTGGGTGCCCTGGTGCTTGTTGGGAGGAGCGAACTGTGAGGTGATTGCTAAAGCTGGATCAGCGGTGGCTTTGGGGTCGGATGGGAAACGTGGAGCAAAAGCCCGACAAGTGGCAGCCTTAATACTTCTTTATTTTTTTCCCAATGCCTTTCTGAAAATTACTAGCTCAAATTCCAGAATTGCATGTCCTGTATTTAGGATGTTCCAGACTGTTTTCATTTATTCCTAATACTGGAAGCGGTGCTATTCTAATAAAAGCACCGTAATCGAAATACCAAACAGGGTTTCAGAGCATCACAACAAAACGATTCTGGAAAAGGGCTGACAGCCACAGTTGCATAAAACGGGGATTTAACTCTTCTGTAGCAGCTTTATGGCTGATCAGGAAAACGAGAGAAAGCACAGTTTTCCTAAGGAGCTGGCACAGGATATCCAGCTGTTCAAAGGGCTCATTGTGGGATGTATTTACTGGGAAGAAACCCATGTCTGGAAGAGAATCAGCTCTGGGCACAACGGATTTGAAAAGGCTCCTTCACTGCCTATGCAACTTCAGCCTATAAATCAAAACTATTTATTTCTGAGCTGGGAGGAGGACCCGCCGCTAAAAAGAAACCAGCACCATTTTAATGGACTCATTTGTTGGAAGCATGCAATTACAGCTCGACCAGAAGGCAGTCGGGGTCAGTGCAGGCAGGACGCACAGACAGCCCTCCAAGACAGACACACACACACACAGCTTTACCTTTCTGGAGCTTAGAGGCATTGTCCTGGATCCAGCTGAACAGATTGGCAAAGTCACAGTCACAGACCCACGGGTTGCCCTCCAGGCGTATGGTCCGCAGGGAGGGAAGCGCCTCGAGGGCTGCCACGTTTAGGCTCTGCAAGTTATTGTCATTCAGTTCTAACACTTGGAGCTGTTCCAGGTTCTCAAAAGCAGCCTCGTCCACATCCACCAGGTTGTTGTTTCCCAGGCTGAGTTTTATCAGTTTTTCTGCCGATCTGAATATCCCGGCTTCGAGCTGCGTTAAATTATTGTAGCTTAAGTCTAAATACACCAGTTTGGTAGAACTGCTAAAAGTGCCCTCTTCTAAAGAGGTGAGGGAGTTGTTCCTGAAGTCCAAATAGACCAGGTCTCCATAAAATATAAAGAAATCAGCCGGTATCGCCTGGATGTTGTTATCGGCTATGAGAAGTTTCCGGACATCCAATGGAAATGGGTTGGGAACACTGGGGAGTCCTTGATCCCGGCAGTCTATGGTGTGGTAGTCCATACAGCTACAGACAGCAGGGCAAAGATGACCCGAGGGTAAGAAGAGCAGGCAGACAAAGGCAGAAAAAGGTAGAAGGCAGAGAGGAAAGCATGGCCACATCGTCAAGGATTCGGAAGCTGTGATGAGCACCACTTCTAGGAGAAGGACATTTTGCTGAGCTGAGCAGCGGTGCCTGGTACTTGTGTGTGTGTGTGATTGTATCCAGGAGATCACATATCATCACAGATCCGATGGCAGCACGGTGGGGAGGGGGAGGGAGGGAGAGGCTGAAGGCAAGAGGGAGGCAGGCATATGTGAGGATTTACAGTGCCAGAGAATGATAATGCTGCACGATGCGAGGGAGGGAGCGATGATTGGGTAAAACCGAGGACCTTTCAAAGGACTCCCTTGCTTTTGTGAGCTAAAAAAAGCTGAGCGCCTGTTTGCATATTTGCTGCATATTCTGGCAGATGGGAAATCACATCACAGTGATACCCCCTGAATGCAGGTGAGGGGTGGCAAGCACCCAACTGACTGCTATGCACTCTTTTCTCTTTGAGTCCTAAAGAGGCAGCAGAAGGGCAGCAAGGGGGAACCAAAGGCAAGGAGCGGCAGCTGTATCTGGATGATGCCTTCTCAGCCCTTAGAGCAAGGACATTAACATTATTTAAATATGACTCACTTATCTTTTAACCAGGGAGCATAATCTGTGGCAGCAAGGAATCTGGTCTCAGAAATGAGGGAGGTTTGTTTCCTACTTTAATGACCAGGGCAGCTACTTTCTGCCATGGCATTAGGAACGTCCTTCGGGACAGACAGCAGCACAAGCTGGCTCAGATCTTCAGCTAGGTCAAAGAGAAAATGGTGATTCTGATTTAAGGTCATTTCGTAACAATTCAGAGCATCTTTCATTCAGGATAAAGGTACACAGCATAAGCTGAGTGTAAGGGAGGAAGTACGGTTGGTAAAAGGGAACTTAGAAAAGAATGTCGGGGTGGGCACAAAGAGGGACCAGGAAGGGACAGAAGCCAAGGGAGCACTTGCTGCTGCCTCTCTGAATCACAGGGGCCCAGTCCTATCAAACAGCTGTGATGATGATTTAAAATACTGAGATGAACAAGATGCAAAATACCTCTTGTGCTCAGGATTCACTCCATGAACCTGCATCACCAGCTAGCTGCAACTGGTGATCCTCATGCAGGACTGCCGCCTTGTAACCCACGAACGCCAAGTCTTGCAAACGCTTCTGCTGTAACTTACTGCTCTTCTGCCCCTCTCTAACTCAGTTAAGTCCTTAGGTCAGAGATAAAGCTGTTCCTTCACCTGTCAGTAAGCACAGCTGACCTGATCCCTTGCAGTAACAATGTGCTTACGCACAGAAGACAGATCTTGGTGAAGTTATCCATCTGCAGGATGTAAGGGTCCCTCTGTGCAGACCTCTATTTTTCCCCTTATGAAGCACACGGAATCAGACCCTGACATTTTCTCTTCAAAGATGTCTCAGTGTTATTATGCCTGTTTCACAGATGGGAGACTACAGACAGTAAGGCACAGTCTGTGAAAGATCCAAGAACACATCAGTGGCAGAGGTAGGAATAAGACCAAGCTCCCCTGCCTTGCAGCCCTTGCTCAAACTCCTGTCTGTAAGAAATGGACCCTCCTGCTGCCCGTGTGTGTCCTTGCTGACACGGGAGAAGCACTGCAAGCAACACAGCCTGCACAGCTACGCTGCACGCCCGTATGCAGTTTGCAATTCCTCCAGACAATCTGTGGAGCTTTCCTGTCTGAGATGTCTGCAGGACACTGACGGTGCTTATTTTGGGCTGGGCACCCTGCAGGTCTGCCAGCAGCCAGCCCTGCTCGCAGAGCAGCCATGCAGACAGGGCGAGGTGCCGGCACTGAGGGGCTGCAGCACTGCTGCCAGCGGCACCCGCTGGGCTCTGACACCTCTCATTTCTGTGTGTTTCTCCCAGACCTGCTTTTCTCTGTGTAACATTTCCCACTGCAGTTTGTCAGTTTATGTCTATTCCTTCCTCAGCTATCACTGCCTTCTGTACCTCACCTGCTTCCCTCACAGAACAGAAATTCTCTTTAATCTTACTGAAGCTTCACTCGCTTGCCAGACATCTCAGGCAATTCTGCACAGCACAAAGGAGATTCCGAAAAGCCTTCTATCTAATGAGATATTAAAGCTTTACCTCTTTAATCTTTCATTTGTATGTCAGATACAGTAACCTATATGACTATAAGGGCCCAGCTGCTGTCTGCTGAGGGCACAGCACCCTCTTGTGCCCCATGGGCCACTATTCTCCTGCAAGAAGCTACCAGCAACTTCCATAGAACCAAAGAACCACAGAATGGTTTGAGCTGGAAGGGACCCTTGAGGCCATCAGGTCCAACCCCTGCACTGAGCAGGGACACCCACAGCTCCATCAGTGCTCAGAGCCCCTCCAGCCTGACCTTGGGTGTCTGCACCACCTCTCTGGGCAGCCTGTGCAGTGCCTCACTGCCCTCAGTGTAAAGGACCTGAGAAAGGAATGAAACAGAAGGCAAAAATCAAGCTTCTGTTTCTTGCTTGCATGAAGACAGAGGAGCCAAATTGCAACCCCACAGCACGCTGCAACTCCCGGAGTTTGGATTTCATCCTACCTGTGTAATCTGTCCTATCTTTTGGTTGCAGTAACTGGGACTCTAAATTATAGATTGGTAATTGCTCATCAAATCCGGATTTTTGTGGAGGAAATCTTAAAGCATTTCACAACAGATAATGCACATCAGGAACCTCTGCTTGTCTTCAGCTGGCAGCAGTATAGAACAACATATGCTTCTTGGCTACTCCCAAGCAAAGCCCTCATAGCTTTCTGTGTTCCAAGAATATTTCCAGTACTGAGTTCATACAGTGATGAAAAAGCACAAGGCTCCTAATTAGAAAGTGCTGTCCCCCCAAAAAACAAGGTCAGTTTAAAAAATCACTTTTGTGAAGCAAACAGGGCATTGATTTCCTAGCCAGGGCAGCAGTGAGCAGCCCCACTTTGCCCTTTTGTCAGAATATTATTATTATTTCACAACAGCTATCACTAAGATAGACTCTAAAATAAAACAAGGGAGTGACAGCCATACTGGCCCTGCTGTTGGTACTACAGCATGGCAAGCAGCAGGAAACAAAAAGCACATCCATCTGCTTGCTGATCACACTAAGAAATGGCTTTGGAGGAAGAATGGCATCTTTTGCATAGGAACTTCCAGCCCTCCTCTTATGAGAGCTCCTAACTGCCTAAAACAGACTGAGCAATGGAAGAAAGAACAAAGAACAGTCACGGTGCAGACACACAGGAAGCATTCAGATGTCTCAGTTAAGAAATCACTGCTTACAAGAGGCTGAAATGGAAAACTGTCCGTCCTCATTCGTGTTTGAGAACAGCTAATTAAGCATATTTTTCTGTGGAGGAAGTTATTATTCCAGGCTGATGCTTTGCTGAGCTGAGGTATGCGTCACATCCCAGGCTGCTGCTCCAGGTGCACGCAACCACTGCAAAGGGTTTTGCTACTGATCAGATGATAGCAGCGTGTCCTGGGAACTGGTGCTCAAACCTGAATGACTGCTGATAAGTTCATCAATTAAACACAGAAAGCAAGTGTCGAACAGCAGCTCTGAAAAGGAGTCCCATTCTTGTTCGGGTATTTACCACTTTGGTTCAGTTATTCCTGAGAAATACCTTCCCCCACTATGAGCCTGTGATAGGTTTTCATGAATGCAGTTTCCTTTGGACAGTTCTCCCTCTGATCTTACAACAAAAAAAAGGACTGAAAAAGAACCGAAAGAGAAAGAGGGTGAACTCACTTGTCTTACAAAAGAACAATTGAAGCTGTGAACCGAAGCTTGCATTATACCTGCCCAGTCCTTCTTGCTGCAGCTGTTGCTGCCATCAGCTGGGAGGGAAATCACATCAATATGAATCAGTGTGACAGCAGCAGTGATTGAATTTGAAAACTTGAGACACTGCAGTTCAGCAGCCAAACGAGAGCAGCCTAAACCCATCAGAACAACCAACTCTGGGGATGATGTGGCTGTAAGAGACATGTGGCCACCATCTCACTGCCAGCCAGTTACCATCACTAAAGCACTCACAGGGGGAGTGCTTACACAACCATCAGTGTAAATGATGGTTCCTTTCCCCCCCAGGACAGAGCTGGTATGCAGATGCTGCACTGCAATCAGCTGCTTGCCACAGTTGCATGCTGGCCCAATACTACCACACTGTAAAGCAAATTAAAGAGAATTGAAAGTGAAAATTCTCCTGTCAAACAGATACATTGATGCATATCCACTGCCAGTGAGGTTTGAGATCGATTTGGGATGAGGTGGGTATGACCTGGGATGGCCATTCTCATATGTAATAAAGCCACGAGTAAAGCTGGACTCCGATATGCTCCCAAACACCTCCCTGGTCAGGTCCACAAGTGGGTCTGCCGAGATCTGAAAGCCCCAAGTTCAATTCAGCTCTTGTGACAAGCTGAGTAGAACACGACTTTTAACCCCTGACTGCCATCATAAACACAGCACACCTGCTTAAAAAGGCAGGAAAGTGATGACTCTGGGGAACTGATTTCATCCAAATCGAGTGTTCACAACACAGAGAGCAGCTGGTGACCCTCCATCAAAGCATCCAGAGCAGAACGTGTCCCCGTGCAGTGCAGCTGAGCAGTGGGTAGAGGACAAGTGGTGTCTGTGCTGGAAATGGGGGCAGAAAACAATGCCATAGAGGAAGGAAAACAAGAAATGATTCTGGAATACACAGGAAACAAATTTGTACTGTTTTAGCAGGACTTGCATTGTTCTTATTTGTACTCTGCACCACCAAGGAAACACTTCTTTGTTCAAATCAACAGCAAACAGACTCGCAAGCAATAGAACAGTTGACAGCTGATGTTGATACACACATAATACATAGCCTCTGAGTTTAAACGTCCCTCCATTCATTTTACTCAGCAGGGATTAAAAAAGGACTCCAGTTCATCAATTTGTAACATTAATGGGCTGAATGTCCTTTCCAAACCAAAGATGTGCATGTGTGAAGATGTTACGCAAATTCCAACCAAATACACACCCAGCAAGGAAACAGTTCCACTTACTAACAGCACAGCTCACGTAATAGCAGGTCTCTTAATGACTCCTTGGTCTGCCTTGAGATTTCACACAGACACTGCGAGCTGCCTTCCTTGGCTGTGTTGTGAGCTGTGTTGTGTTGTTAGCAGTCTTCCTGCGTTGTGATACAAGCTCAACACGATGGGAGAAGCAGGCTAGATTTACTTCTACTGCAGAGAAAAAAACACCAAGGCAGTCATTTGCAATTGCTTCCCTTCACCATCCACCCCGCTGACTATTGCTGCATGCACTCCATGTATTTAAATATGCAGGAAGGGTGTTTGTGTCAGCAGGAATTCCAAGCACCACATGAGTGATAGCGATAATGGAAACGATCATTTCACTCCTTTGTTGCTCTTCACTGTAAAAATACCAAAAATACAACAAAGTGCTTAAAAGGTCAGACTGTATGTTCAAAACAGGGCTTGGAAATTGCCCTTTGAGGTGCACCTCTTCATCTTCCAGGTTATTACTCCACAAACACACCCACTCTGCCCTGGGTCCACGCAGCATTGAGATGTACAGCGGGGCACAAAGACCAGCGTAGGACCTGAGGCCAAAAAGGAAGACCAGGATCTTGCCCTGTGATGAAAACAGAAGGGCGTGCAAATATGTCTGTGAGCACACGCCCGTATCTGAGTGGATATGCAGTTTCTTTCTTTAAAAAATAAAGAGATATGGAGAGCAGGCAGCCTGGTGGAAAGAAGGGAAAGTTTGGCCCTTACAGCTCTCTGTGGAGCACCCTTAGTGGGCAGATCAGTCACCTTTCTCAGCCCTATGCCAGACAAATCAACCCCCCGGGAAACTCAAGAAGTCCCCAGTTGTTTTAAAGCTGTATGAAGAGAAAAACAAAAGAAAATGGCGACAGAGATCCTTGAAGCAATCAAGGGGAGAAATCCCTTCTGATGCAAAGGGCTTATTTTCACCCCGTAAGCATAATGCAGATGGTGAAAAAGCCGTGTATACTTTGCTGTATGGCAGAGAACGTTTGCAGGACAACACAAACTCACTGCACGTACTGACCACAGAATCACGGAGCTGTAGGGGTTGGAAGGGACCTCAAGAGCTCATGGAGTCCAACCCCCTGCAGAGCAGGCTCCCTACAGCAGGGCTTGGACTCGATGGTCTCCTGGTACAACTAAAATCTACAGCCCTGCTCATGCTAAGTGATCCTGGCCATTCACTTCTTTGCTCTGAAGCGATCTTCGTATCCTCTTACAGGTTTCCCTGGCCATGCAGTACAGTGTCCTTAGGGAATGCAGCGTCCTTTGACTAAATGGCTTCTGACATCTCACTCGCCTTGTTAATAAGGCAGGCGGGATGTCAGGTGCCATCAGATCAACGAGTGCAGCAGTGCCCAGCAGGGAAGCGTTCGGAGCCTCGTCGCACCACCTCTGGATCTGCTTTATAAAAACATGCTGATCACCAATGCTAATTATTGCAATGACTAACTTTCATCATTGCCTCAGCAATGACTTATCTCAGCAGCAAGGAACTGGGGGTGCTCCTCAGTTACACTCTGCAGCGCTGTGTTAGTAAGCAGCAGCACAGCTGCTCTACTGCATAACACCTTCCCAGCCTAAACGCTGGCACTGCAGCAGCTTTACATGCTAATGCTCCTGGAGGACTCACAGAACCATAAAGGATGGAAAAGACCACTAAGATGCTCCAGCCCAACTCAGCCCACCCCCATCACCCACTGACCACGACTCCTCGCTCTGGGAGATGGAGCTGCTCGGTGGGTTGGCTGCACAGCTCCAGCAGCCAGGTGTCAGCCCCTGGTCCCACACGATGCGACTGAGCAAGGCTACGTGCCAGCAGGCATACAGCCTTTGTACATTTAATGTTTGGATGAACTCCCTTACACACCTGATCATACAGGCTTCTAGAATTTCTGAGGCTGACACACTTCAGATATTAAAGCTGAGAAACAGCACCAAAAGAAGGGGAATGCATGGGGAATGTGTCAGTGTGCGTGTGGTTCTTCTATTCCATTCAATGGGTGTTAATGTTGGCACTGTCCAGGCTGCAGCTCTCAGCCATTGCAATTTTGGGGTCTGTCCCACGTTAATTTCTTCATTAATATAAAAATAAACTGATCTCACAAAAATAGGATAAGTGGTATCTCTTAAATCCCAGAGCTGAATGGAACCTGAAAGAAAAAGTGCATTGCTTCAGGCTCTGGTCAATTTTTCAGGAAGTTAATGGCACAGAAGATGGAAATGGTAAAAATACTGCCCACGTGGTCACACGTGGAATGCTCTGTTCTCTCCATTCGCTCAGGCTGTGCTGTAAGCAAGAAGATATTTTTAGGGGAAATGGAATGGCTGCAATAGAAATAGAGAAGAAATAGAGAAGCCAATAGTGTCCAATGAAGCATTTCACTTGTTAGCTCTTACATGTAGGGTGCTGGTATCTCCTGAGTCACCCCAGAAGTCATCTCCTACAACACACAGTCTGAACTGCCTTATAAAAGCATACCAGATTTGCCCAGTGTATCCGTGTGGCTCCTCCTGATGCAGGCTGTGCTCTGCAAGAGCTTCATTTGCTTTTCCTGCAAACAGAAATCTGTCCTCCTGCTCTTCCATGACCAAGGTTCCATTTGTGCTGAGAAGAGGAAGATGGTTTGAAGGTAACTTCTCAGTAGGTACATCATCAATGCCAGCATTCAAAGCTAACAGAAACAGTGCTCTGTGTCAATGCTAAAGCATTCGTGTGAGTGCCACGCACGCAGAAATATGGAACATGTGCCAAGGCATCGATGCATCAGCTGTGCCATCCTCCTTCAAAGGCATCCACCAAGAAACTGCAAGGGAGAAACGTTTGGGGTTGCTAACAATGGCAGATTTTCATGCTGGAGCACTACGTTTAAAACCACTTTGTCCCAGGAGACCTTTCTTTTCATCAGAATGAACCCAAACAAACCCATTTACTTCCTGTGAAGGATGCTGTGTTATCACTGCTGCTTATAGAAAATTAAGACAATCTTTGTGTTGCACTCACAGTTGCCTATGCCTATAAATCTGCGAATCACGATCCTCTTACTCAGTGACAGCAAGAAGAGATTGACACTCTGAGAAAGAAAAACCTCTTCATTCACTACCAATAGTGAATGAAGTCATTTATAGATTAGAGAATAGCGTTGGCACTGAAGGAAAAATGTGCAATTCTTGTTTACGTTCCCGACCTACTGGGCAATCACTACAGCACCCAGCTTCCCCACTACTTCATACTGGACGAAAACCAGCACAGTGGACTCTTACAGTTACCTGATGTTCACCTCACGAGGTTTCAGCACTTCCATTTAAAAAGGCATAGTTGATATTTAAGAATACAGCGGTGCCTCAATCTGGAGACACAAGTAGGTGAGCTGGGGCCATGCAGGTGATGAGCAGGCCTCCAAGAGAGCAACCATCCCATTCTCCTTGGTCTCCTAGAATTAGTTTATGCAAACACAGAGCAAAGCACAAAACTTTTCCTCATGTAAAGCATGAATGAACTTACCCAAAGGATAGGAAAATCCTGCACTTGAACTGCTTTCCCTTCTCTCCCTTGAGTTACTGCTGATGAACTAGCATCACAAGAAGTCATCCCGTGCAATAGCTTGAGTAAGGCAAAGGTAAGGCCTCTGCTCATGAATTCCAGTGAAGCTGCACCCCTTTAGGTCCACCCTCACACAGGCTGGGACTGCACCCCTCTCATCCTGAAGTCATCATTTCACTTCATCCAAACATAAGAGATTGCTGGTGTAGCTCAGAGAATAACCAAGCCCTGAATGCAGTCAGTGTTTTAGCTATGATGAACATTCATCACATTTGTTGTTCTTACTTCCCTTGCTATTCTACATAATGGATTCTTCTCATGAAAAAAATAAAATGAATGGGTATTGTTGACGGTTGGCAGAAGTGTTTAAAGCAGTTACTATCAGTCTGCTGTTTCTACCACACGGAGCATTCGTTGCAGCTGAGATCAATTCTTTAGTCAATTCAGCAGCACTGTATTTCACCTGAAGAGATTACAGTAAAACGCTCAACCTGACAGTGGAATAATGTGAAAGATTTTGCAAAACAGCTGAGGCACTCCTGATTCCCCTGACCCTCTCATGAGTTTTGCTTTCATTTGAAGCATGCTTTGCCCCTGAAAACTCCTCACACTGCTGCCTACCGAATTTGGTTGCCAGGAGGTGAGCTGAGGTCACTGCAAGAAAACCAATAGTTTCTGCTGCTGAAAGATGTCTTACAGCCACCAGAGAATCCTCCATGAGGCTCTCATACCCATCTGAACATGTGGCCAGGGTGGGAAAGCATGCTGCTGCTGGAGGACATGGCAGAGCCATTGCAGCCCAGGCCTGAGCTGTGTGCAGCACAGTCTGCTCGGCTTCCTGCAGCTGCTGGGGAACGGTGGGATCCAGCCCTGCAGCTGCAGCTGAACCCACCAGCAAACGTCCTGCTCCCTCTGCTGGCTGCAGAGCGCCGTGTATGGACGTTCTGCCCACAAATGCTGTCAGAAAATAACTCCCAGTTAGGGCAGGGCTGGGAACATCTCCACATTCTCCCTTCCCCACATTCACCAGGATCACCCACCCCCACCTTATTTGAAGCTATTTCCCTCCCATAAGCTTTTGTTCATCTTTCCACTTCCTTCTTGATGCTGCTTATACTTGGGAACTGGTACACAAAGAGGAAAAGAAACCCCATTCCTTCACAAGCAATACCTCCCTAAAAGCACAGTTGAAGTAGGAATTTTGCCACGGATCTCACTGGGGGGAGCGTTTATGACATATTCACCCACATGCATTTCATTTCTTCTACAAGCACCTCTTGCACACACTTATTCAAAGAGCCCATTACCCATCTGCAGGAGAACAGGCTGCCCCGTGTGCTGCTTGTGGCCCTGTCCACCCTGCCAGCCCAGGCAGGTGCCAGCTCAGCCAAGCACAGATCACGGCGTTTCTTGGTGTATTTGCAGCACTCAAACACAGCCCGTTTAAAAATGTGAAGACATGTCAATCCCTAATGACAGCTGTTTGCTTTGCCCATATAATTTCACTATAAAAGCCAGGAAAGGCTTTGGAAGCATTAAGAAAAACCCATGCAGAACCATTCCCTAAAAAAAACCCTATGAGGCTGAGAAAGTTCTCCTGGCTCCATTGCTGTGTTGCTTTCCTTATTTAACTGTTCTAGTTAAAAGAACACTCCTGACCTAAGAAAACCTACAGCAACCTTATAATTTCTTTTTAAACACACGGTGGTCATCCACAGGTTTAAAAGTAGTAAAGAGTGGGCATCCCATATTTAACTCTGAGTCACACTGCTGTATGTCACGTAGAGACAACAGCTGGAGTTATTCAGTCCCCAAAAGATATTGATCCATACCTTTGTGTGTGTTCCAAGGCCCAAATCCATTGGCTTCTAATGAAAACCTTTACAGGATGAATGACAATGAACTGGTAAAAGGAGGAAATAAAGCCACACCAGTATCAAACCATCCGACACAGACACAGAAACGTCCTAGAGGAGTGCTGACATCACATACATCACCTGCTGTTACACAGAGCTGCACGGACATCCTTCTTGCCCCTTCCTGCTCCCAGCACTTTGCTCGGTCTTTTCTGGAGTGACGGAAGTGACATGAGAGAGAAAAGCAGCTCGGCCACAGATCTAAAACGAAAGCACTGCAGGTGCACACACTTACATCGTTTATCCCTTGTATACCAGTTCATTTCAAGCCTCCAATAACTGGCTCAGCCTGCCTCCGTTCCCTGGCTGGGTTGGAAGCTGCTGCTTCAGAGCTGCTCTCTGCACTGTGACAACTGCACTGCCAGAGGCACTGGCTCTGTGTGCCCGTTTAACACATCATAAAACATTTCAGCTTGCCTCTGTGCCCCACAGGCTGCAGAACTTGTGAAAACTTGTGTATATCGACTGCTGTGCTGAGTTGTACAGCTGGAAATCCAGCCCCATCTCCAGCACTCACATAAATATCACTTATTCTAGCTCAGCATCTCCAACTTCACACACTGTGACAAGACAGCGAATCGAGAACCTCTCTTCACATCCAACAGAGGTGCTCCCATCTGTGCACATAATGTTCTACAGGCAGGAGCACAGGCAGGGAAGGAACATCATCTTCAGGGCTCCCATTCCCTGGCAGCTGCTTGATGGAAAACTTCTGGACTGCATCTCACATACCAGATGCATTTTCAGACCTGAGAAACTCGATGTACAGAGACTCAAAACCAAAAGCCAGCACAAAGGCGTGGCTGTTCAAGGCCCATATAAACCAATGAAGATACTTGATGGACTTCAATAAGGGAAAGACATTTCAGACAGCAGCTTCACACTCCTGCAGAAGCCTTCTATCAATCTCGATTTCACTGCAAGTCATTCTGTCAGATGGGAACACAGCCAAGCATGCTCTCAGTTTAAAGTCTAATACGTAGATCTTAGTAGCTGCACGTGCATTTGATTTGATCTCTCCAAAAAGGAATACAAGACATGCAGTGCATAGAAAGTGAACCCGTATTTTCTCTCCCCATCCTTTCATTCTCACTTGGAAGATCCCTTCTCTTCCCACTGCTGAATCTCCTGCTCCTGTACCCGGGGGCAGCTGTAGGCTGTGCAATGTTTCACATAAAAGCAGTTTTCTCTAAGAATCATTAATTTTCAAGTCGTTTCCCGTTTTCCCACTGCAGCCAAACCCACCCCTTCAGCAGGTACTGAAGTACAGCAGCCCCTGATTTAGTCTGAGGAGATGTATTGAAAGAGGAGACTCACCAAGAGCTCCAGTTTTCCATTGCTTTTAACACAGCAACTTGGCTTTACTGCGAAGAAACCCTACAAGAAGTTACAAATGGCCCCCTCAGTTCCTGAATCGTCTACATAACAGATTTACTCCTTGCAAACATCACTGCCACAAGCAGCTTCCACACAAAAAATTACCCTGGAGGTAGAAATAGAGTGAAATCTGGCTACGACAGTGGGGAGAGCTTAGTGCTCGACCTCAGCACTCTGGGGGCACAGAGTGACACGGCTGATTCAGAGGAAAGCCAGCTCAGTTCTGTCACTGAGACAGAACGCTCTGCAGGATGCAGGCTCTGCTTCCTCCTCCTCCGGCTGTGTCTCATGACTCCACCCTTGGCAGACCAGAGGCAGCCTGAGCCGCTCACGGGGCTGCAGGACCGACTGATAGGGTCAGACAGGAAGAACAGATGTCGAAATGAAAGTAAAAGGGCTGCCTGTACTTCAGGCCATTCCCACCTCCTCCCTTACACCACCCTGATTAAAGACATGCAGAGCAGCCTTGTGATAAAAGCCACCCAAAACACAACAGCAACAGACAACCAAAACACAGTGACCCGTGCACGACTTAGCATTCTCCTCCTTAGAAAGAATCATAGGATCACAGAATGGCCTGGGTTGAAAAGGACCACAATGATCATCTCACTCCAACCCCCTGCTATGTGCAGGGTCACCAACCAGCAGCCCAGGCTGCCCAGAGCCACATCCAGCCTGGCCTTGAATGCCTGCAGGGATGGGGCATCCACAGCCTCCCTGAGCAACCTGTCACCACCCTCTGGGTGAAAAAGAGCTCACAGGAAGGCTGCACAGAACCACTGTGCTGCTCCTGTACAAAAAGACCAAACTGCAACATCCCTCTGCAGGCCTAAACTTTTTTCTTATAGCATCTGAGTAAATGTGTACGTCTGCAACCAATCATAGAGCCAGAGAATATCCCAAGTTGGAAGGGACCCACATGGATCGAGTCCAACTCCTGAGCCCAATACGTACCAGCAGATAAAGTTGTGCCAATCTTCCATTGTGAAGCAAAGCACAACTGCTGCGTTAGAGGAAATGTTAGATTATTCAATCAGAACCTTAGAATAATTCCTCTATTCTCACAAAGTCCACTGGTTTCACAGAAGACAGTGAGCTACAGTTCTGTTAGCAAACCTTAATTTGTTGGAGTTCAGAGGAAAACTGCTCCCTTCTCTGCCTAGTTCCATACCTCTCCTAAGTGTTTCTTTCACACCAGGTGCTCAGCAAAGGCTCTGGACCTCAATGTCCTCATTCAGCAACGTGCAGCTCTCAGCAGAAGGCAAGCAGAAGGAACTGCTTCGTCCTGCAACAGCTGGAACAACGCAACCCGAGCTTCTCCACTCATTGCATTGCAACTGCAGGCAGACTTCATTCCCTTTTTTGTACCTATTTGATGAATATTGTTGAGGAGTGGGCTGGAATAGAAAAGAGCGGGGCATTAGAGAAGCTATTCCTCACTGCTCTGAACAATAAAAACATTTAGAAGTCATTCTAGTAGCTACTGGAAACGGAAGTCTAACTCCTGAAAGCCCCAAAGCTCCGCTTCGATGCTCAGAAGGCGGTGCTGTGCAAGGGAAGAAATGGTTTAATCCAGCAAATAGCTTCTCCTTCTCATCTATGAGGCCTACTCATAAACCCGAGGGGTTTGTTGATAGAATGACCATAAAAATGAAAGGTCCTCAGAGCATGTTTGAGGAAGAAGGGATGAAGTCCTAAACAGATCCACTTTTCTGCTCCTGATGGGAACTTGAAGTGAACATTAAGAGCAGTCACTGCTTCCAGTTTGCCTTTCATAGCCTATCTGAAAATATGTATAGGAATTAAAGCATTACATTCTCATAAAGAACAATTTGTTCCAATTGGGAAATAATTTTCCTCAGAACTGACATCCTCCCCTAGCAAATCTCAGTTTCAGAGCAGCAGCATTTCCCAAGTGAACAATCTTTACAACATCTGAAGCAACATTATCCAGAAGTAATTAATCCCAGATTAAGATTCAAGACACGCTGCTATTTAGTACTCGAGAGCATTTGCTTCAGTGTTTTTGAACACAGTAAGCCAGTATCACCCATTGCCTCTGCATCAGCACCTCCTTCTTTTCATCCTAGTCTCCTGGTGAGCTCTGATACCAAGAACAGTTCTGGCACCATTATTTTTACCTATAGCTAAGAAATTCCCCTGGCACCTTTCATTTTTAAACAGTTACAGAAGAAAAGCCTTATGGAAGGTGCTGCACTTCCCATCTGCAGTCCTTTAGGCTTGACTGTACCAATGCTTATGTTTGGACTTGCTTCACTGCTTTGTAACACAAAGTGTTGTGGGGTCTTAATGAGAGCTCTGACTCACGTTCACCGAGCAAAACAACCCAGCTCTGTGGTTCTTTTATTTTTTTAACCTCTCCAAGTTAAAACCTCCTCCACCACTGTCGGTAGAAGGGAAACATCTACATCTCAGCCATGGTGCCTGGTACGCCAGCACTGCAGGACTCCACGGTACAGAATAGGGGGCAAAAGAGGAACAGAGAGCAGCGATTTCCTCCACTCATGCTGGTAAAGTTAGCCCACATGTGAACACTGATTAAAGAGGTCCCTAAATAGATGTGAGTTACAGCATCACAGGGGTTGGAATGGACCCCAAGAGACCATCGAGTCCAACGCCCTGCTAAAGCAGTTCCCTGCAATGGGTGGCACAGGTAGGTGTCCAGATGGGTCTTGAATATCTCCACAGGAGACTCCACCACCTCTCTGCACAACCTGTTCCAGTGCTCCGTCATCCTTACTGTTAGTTCACAACTTCCTATGTTCAAGTTTGAGGTCGTTATTCCTTGTCCTGTTGCTGTGCACCACCAAGAAGAGCCTGGCCTCATCCATTTGCCTCCCACCTCCCTTTAGATGTTTATAAACGTTTATCAGATCCCCTCTCAGTTTTCTTTTCCCCAGGCTGAATAGCCCCAGTTTACTCGGCCTCTCCTCATACAGGAGATGCTCCAGGCCCTTTACTATCTTTGCAGCCCTCCTCTGGACTCCCTCTAGGACATCCTTGTCTTTTTGGAACTAGGGAGCCCAGAACTGGACACAGTAGCCTAAATGTGGCCTCACCAGGGCAGAGTAGAGGCGGAGGATCACCTCCCTCACCCTGCTGACCACAATCTTTTTAATGCACCCCAGGATCCCATTGGCCTTCCTGGCCACCAGGCACACTGCTGGCACATACATGGCCAACCTGTGTTCCACCAGGACCCCCAGGTCCTTCTCCACAGAGCCCCTTTCCAGCAGGTCATCCCCTAACCTGTAAAGGCACACACAGTTATTCTTCCTCAGGTGCAAGACTGCACCTGCTCTTGTTAAACCTCATCAGGTTCCTCCCTGCCCAACTCTCCAGTTTGTCCAGGTCTTGTCGAATGGTAGCACAGCCTTTCAGTGTGCCAGCCCTTCCTGGGGCAAACTTACTGACGGTAGGCTCTATCCCTTCATCCAGGGTGTTGATGAAGATGTTGAACCCAGCACCAATCCCTGGGAGCACAGCCGGTTTCAGGCCTCCAACCAGACCACACTGCTGGTGACAACCCTCTGAATTAGTAGTTCATTACTTGCCCAAAATTCAGAAAAGGATTTAGATTAATCATTGCTCCCAGAGCCCTGCTTCACCCCCATCTGTGTTTAAATCCCTATCTACATGAGAGCATAAAGTTTAGCACGTTACATACATTTCTGGTGCTAATCTATTCTTGCAGACACTCGTGCTGATGCACAGAAATGCATACAGGAGTAACTAGCACTGCACTGAGAGCTGTACAGCTGTACTATTAGAGTTGCACACGAGAAGGAAAAATCCTCTATCTCTCACAAGTGAAAGCAGCACTGAGGCTTGGAAGCCCGTGGTCAAAGATAAATGCTAGAGCACAGGCAGCATGTCACTTGAGGACACAGGCTGAAAGAGACTTAGGCGTGCAGAAGAAGTCAGACAGTATTTACTACAGAATTCAATAAATACCCTGTCCTAGAACTATTTCAGTAGCCCTAAAAGCACATCCATTACCACACTTACTCAGATAAACATGGGGTCTCGCTTTGAAATAAAAACCCATCAGTTCACAGCTGGAAATAACAGGACAAACGTCCTCAGTGTTGTTCCTTCAATATTTTTAGGGACAGTCTGCAGAAGGGAGGGAACTCCCCGAACGCTTCTCCCTGCCTGAATCCTCTTTCCCCCTTTGCTAAATAAAAGTCTTCTGAAAGCCACGACAGCTCCTGTAACTTTAAACCTGGGCTGAGATCATAACTCCAGCACTGCCCAAACACAGCGCAGAGGGCGGGCCTGGCTCTTCTTTTTGAGACCACCTTAGGCATGCTCCCACCCCTAAACAAGAAATTGCTGACACCACTCAGATACTTTGCTTTAGCTGTATAGTTATCATCTGTGCAAACCTCCCCCCTTCAGCAACAGGAATATTTGGAATACCAAAGTCGTTTCTGCGGTGATTTCTTTTCGTGATCTCAATTCTTGCTTGCCTCTAAAAAGTTTATCAGAGCCTGAAGCCATCTGGTCTCAGCACTGGAAAGCTCTTCTCTAAGCGGAAGAAAGATGTTTATTAAGGTTCCATTCTTCATCTTCATCCTAGGGAGCGTGCCCCTCGTAGCACTTGCTGAAGAAGGTAAGAAAAATCTTTATTTAAGAGCATTTGCAGATCTTTTAGTTGAGCAGTTTGTGTGTTTACTCAGATGGTATCGTTTGTCCTGTTTGTAAAGCTCTTCCTTAAAGCTGCCACTCAGCAGTTGCTACGGTTGTATCAGGAAAGAGACAGCAAAAGTTTTCTGCTGGGTTATGTGCTGTTGGAAAGGACTTTCTGTGCAAAGATAGGAGCAGAGGGAGCAGCAGTGGGACGTTAATCGGCACTCTTGGAAGTGCCTTTGGTTTCACCACACAATACATGCAAGACTGCAGGCACAAAGCTGTGCCCAACATTTAGGTGGTGAAGTTTTCTGCTATGAAATCACCTCTAAATCGTTCCATTCAGGAGTTTAACTTCTGTACTCGGAGGTTAATACTCACTTGGCCATAAGCAATGTGTGCACGTGAGGGAAACTAAAGAGGAAGAATGATTACCTAGGACAGGTTTGAAAATGTTACATGCCTCCTGTGGAGAAGTTTGGTGAACTGATTCTTTTGAATTTGACAAGAAAGATAAATTGGAAGTCTTTCTAACAGAGTGATTTAGGGACAGCAATCAGAATTGGCCTGAACAGCACTTTATTCCAGGAACTTCACATTCATATTTATTCTGCGTAGTATGTGAGTGATGTGAATGAGCTGGCCGTGAGGCAACGTGCCCAGCATACGCACAGGGATGGCAGCAGTGCCCGCAGGGCTGAAATCCAGCAGCCATTGCTGCAGAACACGGGCATTCTGTGCTGCAAGTAACAGTGCTCTGAAAGCAGCAACCTGAAGCTCAGCCCTTTTCCAAAGCATCAGTCGACTTAGGATCTATGATGGCTTGGGTTGGAAGGGACCTCAGAGGCCATCTCTCTGCAGCCCCTTGTCTCACTTGGATTTTGGGACCCTACCTGAGCCGTGTGGCCTGACTTTAGCCTGGTGACAATCAATACCATTCCACTGGAAGCAACAGCTGTAGCAACATGCTGTTCGTGCCAACGTTGGCTTGTGACTTAACTGGAACTCTGATGCTCTGTACGTGAGGGTGTAAGGCTCATAGTTCAGAGTTACACTTCAAAACCACACAGAAAATCTAAAACCAATCCCTATTAGGAAAACTCCTAAATATTACTGTCACTGGGTCCCAGCTGGCTTACCTTCCCAAAGCACCAGTACTAAAGGTACCAAAGTTTACAGCCACTAAAGGCGAGACAAGAAGGCACCACCACTTCACAGAACTATCTCAGGCAGGTTGCTGTGTACCAGAGCTGCAGGAAAAAAGCTCTTTTATCTTTTGAGGAACCTGGAAGAACATCTTCTCTCAACTTTCCCGTATGGAAGATTCTATTTTTATTCAGTTTTATTACCAGCGCAATTTGCACTGAACTCCATAGATGGATCTAGAACATGGTTTTGGGATTCCTAAGGCTGTCTGTCTGTCTAGGTTTTATGACTTTTCAAGTGGGGCTGTCATTCAGGATAACATTCAAAAGCAGGCTCCAGGTATTATATAAGCAAGGCTCAAATATTTACCATGTGTTTCACTGCTGTTTGATGATAAACATCAACAATTCTGAGTTAGAACAAACATAGAATGGATGCATCACCATTGGCAATCTAATTGCTTTGAGCAGTGAGGATGGAGAACTTTTTTGGCTTGCAGATGTACGAGGTGCAGTGGGTATATTCAGATACCTGAATCACTGAGGCAGGCAGTTTGCCCTGAGGGTTCAAGAGAAAAGTTTCCTCGTCAGATTCTGATGCCTCTTAACACAGACCAGGCCATAAACAAGTGTGCAGCTACTCCTGTATTTGGGCACTCCAGTATCTGGATTGAGACTGAGTCCAAAAAAGCACGTTTGTTCTGATCAGAGAGCAAACTTCCAAAAGGATTAGTGCTTGTTCCAAGCTCCTCCTGAAACTGCTGAATAAGTTCCATCACTGATCACAGAACGGCCCGGGTTGGAAGGGACCTCAAGGATGATGAAGCTCCAACCCCCCTGCCAGGCAGGGCCACCAACCCCCTCATACCAGCCCAAGCTGCCCAGGGCCCCATCCAACCTGGCCTTGAACACCTCCAGGGATGGACGGGGCATCCACAGCCTCTCTGGACAGCTGTTCCAGCACCTCACCACTCTCATAGGAAAGAACTTCCCCCTGACATCCAACCTCAATCTTCCCTCCCTCAACTTCACACCATTTCCCCTTGTCCTGCTGTTATCTACCCTTTCCAAGAGTTGACTCCCCTCCTGTTTGTAGGCTCCCTTTAGGTACTGGAAGGCTGCAGTGAGGTCACCCCGCAGCCTTCTTTTCTCCAGGCTGAACAAGCCCAGCTCCCTCAGCCTGTCTTCACAAGGGAGGACAGTCCTCTTCCCCATCCAGACAGTGATGCACAGCTTGAGCAGTTTCATTAGTGTCTGCCATCTCTGAGTTGCTGCAACATTACAAAAGCCAGAGGGAAAGGAACGATTTCAGAGCCAGAAACATGACTGAAAGACAGCAGTTATCAGACCCAGTAACTGGACTACCAGCCAACCTGAGAACAACGTGTTAGAATCATAGAATCACAAGGTTGGAAAGGACCTACAAGATCACCTAGTCCAACCATCCTCCCACTACCATTACTACCACAAGCTACTAAACCGTATCTCGTAGCTCCTCAGTGAGAAACAGGAGTCTGGGAAATGCTGGAAGCACTTCAGTGCTCTTTGCTCAAAGCACAGTGAGTTACATCTAACATCAGTACCTTAAAAATGAATGATGATCTCTGTTAAAAGTAGCAGCAACCCAGGAAATCTTAAGAGGAATTTTTGGACTCCAAGTCAGCAACTTCTTATCCAACAGAAGGGACAGAGCTGCTTTAACTGGGACACAAAGCAGTACAGAACTAAGCTGTGAAAGGATAAAACACAACACTGGCATGGAAAAGAAGAAAACTAAGTTATTAATTGCCTTATTTATATGTGAGCTTCTAAATAAAACTGATGACAAGAATTAGGAAAAATTCAGAAAGAAAACCTGGTAACATCACTGCCTACTTACAAACACATTTGTGTATGCTTTGTGTAATCCATTCATGGTTTCAATCCTGTCTGAAACAGCCAACTCTTTGTCATACTTACCACCCAAGGACAGCCCCGAGCACTCCACGCAACCTGATGCGTTTTCAGACTAAACCATTTCCTGCTGAATGATTAGCAGATACATTTGTCCTTCTGTGATCCTGGTCAGCATATGAAAGCCTCAGGCAAAGCTTAACGGGATCAGTCCAACCGAAACGGAAGCTAGGCCAGCATCTTGCTGGGCAGGGCATTGATGGAAAGCACGAGTATTCGAATGAAGGCTTTAGAGGCAACTCATCTCCTGACTTGAAACCTTCCCTATGGTGCAAGTATCACCATGGGTGAGGGGATTACTCCACTGGCTGTCACATAACATGCACAGAAATGGACATGATTGCTAACAAGTTCCCACATGTCACTTGAGCTGTGTCAATGGTATGTGCACCCAGTCTTAACAAGAGGCAAACGCTACGCAATGCCTCCTCATGCAAACCCCAGCACTGAACAGATCTATGGTAGACAGAGGGACTACAAAGCAGTGTGTGTGTTTTGCTGCATCTTGCTAAAAAGACCAGCAGAGAACATAGCATTTGCATTCTGCTCTTCATTGGGACGCCTGCCCAGCCATTTCTCAAAAGGTAGGAGTAAGGTTTTGAATCTGTGTAGTTTTATACTGAAAGGAAGCTGTCGTATTTACAAGCTTACAAGCGAGCCTTTCATTGACTCAGGTGGCACAGTGAAACTGCAAACAGAGGCTGGATTCTCAGCGCCCATAATTCAGCTTCCCACGGAGCCCATGCATTTCCCTCAGATCCCGTCTTTCTAAACCCCCCCAAAATAAGCAGCTGACAAGCAAAGAGAGATAGAAGAACGTTAAGAATCAGAAAATAGTAAAGCAAGGTTAGCCCACCGTGTACATGCTGCTGGCCTCTGACAGAAGCATGCAGTGTTTGCTTCGTGTGTCATTTGAGGCAAACCATACGTGCAGCACCACAAAACTAACTACGGTTTGCCCAGCCCTAACTTACAGCCCTCCTCAGTGGCACGTTTGTTTTGTTGGTTTGTTTGTTTTTTGTCTGGATGTGGTCAGGGACCACAGGATGGAAGCCAAAGGCTGCCAGGTCCCAGCGCTCCCAGCGTCCCACTGCCAGGCTGCAGACAGGCAGGCTCTGGAAGGGCACACACCACACCCTCAATAGCCTCGGTTTGCATTCATGCAGCGGCAAAGCTCACTCTGCTGTGTGGCACACAGCTTGCTCTGCTTCATAACAAAAGGCAGGGCTGGGAATACAGGGACACTGGGAAGTTCTGAAGGAAACAGAAAAATGACGACCAGTTTGTTTCCAGCCCACTGTCTCAGAAGCCCCGCCAAAGACTCGAAGGAAACCAACTGTGATGCTGTGTACCTTCTCATGCTGCTTTCCCATTGCTTCATGCTTGTGCATCTTTGTATTTGCTGCTTATAAACGCCACAACGGCCAGCATAAATTGTAGCACAGTTCCTCAGGCAGGACTTCCTCTCCTCTCCTCTCCTCTCCTCTCCTCTCCTCTCCTCTCCTCTCCTCTCCTCAGCACTATACAAGCTACAAGCCCACAGAGGACACACTTCATTCTAAATGCATATTAGAACATTTCTTTGACTATGAAACCCATCCAAATATTATCTAGCGTGTTATTAGTTAGTATGAATGCCAGACTAAACATATCTGAATGGATCTCTCTTGCTGTGTGGTAATATACAGCAAATAGCCAAGAACCACTGCGAACAAAATGAAAGCCCAAGCAGCGTCCAGCTCTGTGCGTATCTGAAAGAAATGAGTTAGGAAATGATTGTGCAAACAGTTCTGCTGACAGATATGAGGGGTCAGTCACCTTAATGGAGGCTGTGATAAAGCACTGCAGGAAGTAGCTGCTTTGAGCTGGCAGATGTGAGGGGATAGTTTTTGGAAGGAAGTGATTCAGGGGAAGATTCTTTTATTACAGTATCTGAGGTCGTATCTTCATTCCTTTCATCTGTATTCAGACCCCTGTGTTTGCACACAGTTTGTGTGATGTCTGCTGTACATTCTGTAACACTTGCCCATCCAGAGCATAAAATTCTATACTTTTCTCCTCTCCCGAGGCCGCTTCACAGAATCACAGAGCCATAGGGGTTGGAAGGGACCAGTGGAGATCATCAAGTCCAACCCCTCTGCTAAAGCAGGAGCCCTTTACTAAAGCAGGAGAGCCTCGGCTCCAACAGTTGTTCCCTTCCAGCCACGCACTGATAAGAGGCATTGTAATACTGCAGCTTTAGGTGCCGCGTGCGGAGTGATCCCAAAGAAACTTGCTCATACCTCCAGTCTTGTTGCCCCAGCCAAACCCTTCCTGCTCAGAAACCAGAACACTGCCATAAGACTGTGGCAGGGCAGCCTTCTGGTTGTAGGGCAGCAAAAATGGTCATTAAGTAAGTGGTGTAGGCAGGCTCCTGGTGTAGCAGCCCTGAGGTCAGCGTACACAGCAGACAGACTGACAGCAGCCTTCTTAAAGTCACAAGCCTTACAAGTCTCAGTTCTACCAAGACAATTTAGAAAGGAACAGCCCACAATGGAGTTAGGTAGTGTTTCCCTAACCACAGCTTTGTGGCCAATTGTGTCATGCATCACAGAAAAAGCTTTGTAAGTGACCACCTTTTCCTCCTGTGGCTTTGTTTCATAGCTTTGGTTATGGCTCACACACATACCACGAGCACTTGAAGAGCAGCTGTTTTTTCTTAACATCTGCCCCAGTTAAAATACATATATAGACTTTGTTTTGCTTTCCTGGGTATCTATGTATGGACAGCGTGCAATATAATATTGTAGCATTCAGAAGATGGGACTTATTTCAGAAATAGCCGAGTGCTTCTTTTAAATTTAAAGCCTGGCTTTGTTCCTCTGGCTTAAAGCGGTCGCAGCAATAGAAACCATCTGCGGCAGGGCGTGGTGACCAAAGGAAATGCTTCTGAAAATTCAGCACAGCGCTGTCATGAGCTGCACAGAAGAGACGAACAAAGTCAGCCGTGCTCGAAACGAGGCTGAACTGAACCTTCCTTGTGCATCACGGCGGTGTTTCCAACTGGCAGATGCTTCCACAGCAGTTCTGTCCTCCAGCTTCCTTCATTACAGAGAGCAAAGATTTGTATAAGGAAGCAGCAGTGAATACTTCAGAAGTACTCAGACGGTGCATGCAACTCCTGAGCAACCCGGTGTAGGCACTCAGACGCACTGCAGGCCATTATCATAGCATGGTGTGTAACTGCAACTTCCAGAATCAATTAAGAAGAAAACCACCAACAATACGTGCCAGAGCCATGGCCCCAAATAGCCCAAAGAAAGTTCTCAGGGCACTGAAGGTGCCACGAATCTTGCAGGAGCCACAGCTACAAATGAGAACTGCAGTTCTCAAGAAACTATTCCTTGCCTTTATCTAGTCTGAAAAGTTTAGCTGTCCAAAGGCTCAAAATCCAAAAGGCAAATAAAGCCAACCTGGCATATATCCAGGCCACTCCAAAACCATTGGGGCCTGGATTTGGCACTGTGGAAGCATTCCATGGGAAAAGGCTCACAATGAAATGGAGTCAGCAGAACGCAGAGCTTTGCACCAGGACAAGTCCTGAGGCAAATGCAGCCCAGGCAGGATGGCCCATAGAACCAAGGAATGGCCTGGGCTGAACACAAAACATACGCATGCAGTCCTTCAAACACCACTCGCTCAGTAGCTCAGGAAGAAGATTCTGAATACCAGCTCTTAAGAGAGAGGACTCTTTAATAAAGGTTTGCAATTTTTACCCACTGCAGAGATGGAAACAACCCATTCTGAGGGCTTCCTCCTGCAAGGACTAAGCCCAGGTAAAGGCTCTGAGCTGCCTTTGCCCACTCAAGCCCAAGTAAAGGCTCTGAGCCGCCTTTGCCCGCTCGCATCTGGGTTTGTTCAGGTTGCTGGGAAAAAGCAGATCCTCCAACGTCTGTCATCTTCAAAATGTCTTTGTTGTTCTTGGAGACACCTGAAAGAAACTCTAACGGACAAGAGTTTTACAACTCACTCTCCTTTCCAACACAAGCACTGTGATTTGAAAGCAACCCTAAGAGGTTTTTCTAGTAAATCGTGTCGTTATGAATAACAATGAGAAGTGAGCTCATCTTTCCCTAGCTGGGTCATGGGACACTTACCCACACCCTGTTTTCAAAGCAGTATTAAACTTTTAAGGCCATCAGATTCTCTCCCGGTGTGAGAAGCTGCGGGCTGATAGCAGCTGGGGGCTTTGAACTGAAATGCACACAGCTGGAACGTAGGCAGAAGGAGATGGGATGATTAATTCACATCCACAGCAACCTATAGCTGCAATCAGGGACTATTTGGAGACAGTCACAGCGCTGTGAGGCAATGTTTTTATTTACAGCCTCCTTTAAGATCACAGTGAGAACATACACACAACCAGTACTCGACCCTATGGCTCTTACTACATGAAGCCAGCAGGTGACAGAAGTACACACGAGCTCACACCCCACTGACGTTATTCTTTGATGTCAACAGTAGATGCTATAGCATCCAAGAAGCCACACAGTTGAAAACAAACAGGCACTGCTGTCAGTTTACCTCGCTTCAGTTTCCAGATACTTGCCTGGCCTTGAGCTTATTCCCAGCTCTCTCTGAATAGTGCTGCCTAATATCTAATATTCCTTCCTACAAATGCAGTATACCAATAACAAATGAGTCTCCTGGTCTGTAACTACACAGCAATGTGTAGAACACGTCTGCCCAGAAAACAAAGCTGGAAATGTAGCCCAGGGAGCATCCTCAGCAAACAGGACCTCAGCTTTAGCACAGCGCTATTCAGAGTGGAGAGGCCTGGGACAAGCCCTACAGATCTGTACAAATCAGGTCAACCTCAGAGCTCCAGGAAGTTAACATGGGAGCCCTATTATTCTCATTTCAGTTAAGAAAAGCACTCCCAGAGGATGATCCAAATCTCAGGTGAGCTGAATCACCTTCAGGAAGCATTTATCTTCCCCTACAGACTATAAGAGAAGGGCAAACACAGTCCTTATTAAAACACCTTCACGAACAGCCTAAAATCAGGTCAGCTCAATCCAGGCCATTACCTTTTGTCAGTCACTGTACTCCGATGGAAACACACTGAAACACATTCCCTACACATCACTGGTTGCCAGGAATCTTTGATAACTCGACCACACAAAAAATAATGACTTCCATGCTCTGTGACACTCTCCAGTTCTCCACACCTTTGCTCTGTGACACCGTTTCCTTTCCTGCCTTCACTGTCAGGTAATTCTTCAGGGCTGGAAGCTGCTGCCATGCCAGGAGTATAATTAGCTTCCCTGAGTAAGCTGCTTGTTTTTACATACTAAACTTACTCTGCTTTCCATCTGGGGTTTTTCTCTGGTAATTGGTTTTCTCCATCTGTGCTTATTATGGAATAAAGGATTTCTTCAGTTCTGACTGTGATTACAAATCTACCTGATCCATGCAATGCATGTTGTTGAGCTGTACTGCAGTTTATTTCTTTGTGCTTAACACGTGCATACCATAATCTCAATGTTGTAATGTAAAGGTTTTGCCACATAAACCAAACCTAAGGATTATAGAATAGCACTGTGTCTTAAAATACCCTGATATTTTAAAGAGATAATGAACATGCCTGGAAGACAAACCCTTTCTGCTATCTATTTTAGGAGGAAGTTTTTCACGCAGAGGGTGGTGACGCACTGAACAGGTTGCCCAAGGAGGCTGTGGATGCCCCATCCCTGCAGGCATTCAAGGCCAGGCTGGATGTGACTCTGGGCAGCCTGGTCTGCTGGTTGGCGACCCTGCACACAGCAGGGGGTTGGAACCAGATGAGCATTGTGGTCCTTTTCAACCCAGGCCATTCTAGGATTCTATGATCTAAACAAACTGCAAGGCTGCTCACTTGATTAAAAATGATCAAAGCATTATTTTTACCATCTAACTTAGAAGAATGCTTTTCCTTGCCCTGTTCTGGTCCTTCTGTGAATTGTAGGAGCATTTCTGGGAGACTGGCTGGCCTACTGAGCCGCTGTATTGGGCTTCATGTTTTTCCTCTGTTAGTGCCTGAAGTACTATTTTCACACCCACCTTTTGGCTCTTAAATAGAAAATGTGTCTCTATTTGAGCTTGTAAATTAAAGTTGTTTACTGGGGTAAATACAGATCCAGAAACCTA
The DNA here is from genome assembly GCA_016647715.1 of Pavo muticus. NCBI lineage: Eukaryota > Metazoa > Chordata > Aves > Galliformes > Phasianidae > Pavo > Pavo muticus. The sequence goes on from JACDJE010000526.1 coordinate 39,614, forward strand.
AGTTTAGATCAGTATTTAGCACTCTGGAGAAGGGACAGAGCTCTTGCTCTTGCATTGCTAGAGATGGAAGCACACTAATTTTGTTCAAAAATGAGTTCTGGGAGCAAGGAGATACATTTATGTGTTTCCAGTACAATTCAGTGGCAAATGGAAATGGAGAATTATTTGGTTTTTTGACGTCTGATCACTCACTTTCTACATGAAATGTTTCCTTTTAAAATATTGATGCATTTTTAAAAACCATTTCAAATTACGTGTGGGCTTCTCCATTTGAAATAACATTTATCATCTAAAGAAGGCAGCTGAAAATTGCATAAAGGTTAAATGGAACTTGAATTAAAGAATTCCCAAGAGATTTATATACTGAGAATCCAAAGCAATTCTAACCTTCTTCCATTTTGACACAATACAATGCCCATTCTTTCCAAAGTCTCAGTCACTGAACAAAAATGGTTTACTTGCCCTTAAATCAAATTAAACAGCACAGGTATAATGCATTTAGATGTATGATGTTAAAGTCCTTTATAAGAAAGAGTCAAAGTATTCAGAACTAGTCTAACAGTTCAGAACTAGTCTGCATTCAAATGCAGAATAGATGAGAATGTTTTCAGAACACTAAATAGGAGAAATTAGCACGAACTGTGCTTAATCATAGAACCATAGAATGGCCTGGGTTGGAAAGGACCACAATGCTCATCTGGTTCCAACCCCCTGCTGTGTGCAGGGTCGCCAACCAGCAGACCAGGCTGCCCAGAGCCACATCCAGCCTGGCCTTGAATGCCTGCAGGGATGGGGCATCCACAGCCTCCTTGGGCAGCCTGTTCCAGAAATGCTGTTGTACAAACTACCTCACAAAGGAAGAAAGGATTTGATATTTTGTTCATAATTAATCAGCAACTGACAGCAGTTACCTTACACAGAGCTCAGGTAAATGGTGTGTGCGTGAATGAACACAGCTCTCCCCCCCATCACTTTCAGCTGCCATTGCAGTATATCCCTGCAGTAACTCAGTACTGTGCTGAATGTGTGAAGAGATAAACTATGCTTTAAAGAGTTCGCCTAACCTTTTGCCCCAGTTGCTGAAGGAAAAGTCTGGCACAAAACTTGCATCCAGGAAATAATTATCAAGGAGTTTTGGTGTTTTATGCCTGATGGTTTTTGATCAGGACAACGTCTGCTCTCTGCTTAGAGTCACGCACTGCTATCTGCAATTAGCACAAGTCTTATGCTCAGGCAGCAGCAAAGCAAGCAGCCTTACTTCCAAGCTTTGCAGTCACGGTGCGTTACAAACTCCCAGGTGCTATCAGACTACCCTGGCATCACTCTGTGCATGGTCGTAGTCCCATGAGTCAGCATGCAACTTTACCAAATGATATGTGTGCTTTCAGTGTTTTCTTGATAAGTGCCAACCATCTTCACATGCATATTTACATGTTTTGTGTTCTATCTTGTTGTACTTAATTCTCCCTACCTGGCCATCTACATGAGAAATTGGTTGTGTGGGCCAAATATGAGCATAGATGACACCTAAGTCTAGATCAGAAAGAAGAGACATAAGAAACCAATTTGAGCTATGGCAAATCAGCTTTGCAACATTGAAAAGCCTCTCAACAGCCTTCTGTAGTAATACTTTCTGAACTCTAGCTATACCCATAAACATTAATGGCAGCCCTAAAAATGCAGCTGAGACTGAGCTTGTAATTGAAATATGGAGTAGTTGCACTCACCTGGATGGAGGGGAAGACTCGTACTGAAGAAACATTTATCTTGGAGAAGATGTTTAGTGATCAGTCCTGGCACAGCACTGAAACACTGCAGCAGGTGTGTGTGCTTAAGCTCTTCATCCCACAGGAGAAGGCAGAAAGCACAACTAATATTGCAAACTGAAGTGCGAAGCAGGCAGATACATATCTCACGTTTAACGTCATTTAGAAGTCAAAGCAGCCAGAACATGTAACTATCAACTAAAAACCCAACCTATTCTGCTTAATTTTATTCAGCAAGTGCCATTCTAGAAGGAGAAGAAAGTGCAACAATCGATTTCAAAGACAGAAATGATACAGAGTTTGAGGAACTACCGACGCTGGTGAGTACCAGTCCAAGCAAAGGCTCCTTTCTGCTACCCAGATCTCACAATCTGCTTTTGTCTCATTGCTTGGATTTTAAACCATCAGAAATTACAGAGAACAACTCTGACCATGTGCTCAAAGCTAATGCTTTTGCTTTGCAAGCAGTTAGGTTGAAGGTGACAGTGCTCAAAGCATTTTTGGCAGTTCACCTGTGCTGCCTCTTTGTTGCCATTTGCCTCTTCTAGCTCTGTCTCTCTCTCCAAACTGACAAACTAACAAAAAACCAGCAAACCCAGAAAGATCAGACAGGTCTGCAACCTTCTGCATCCTGTCCTGCACTTCTGTAGTCCTGCTGGGAATCCATCTGATCTACCACAGCCTTTAGCAGGGAAGAGCCATCAGCTGACAGATCGAGAACTGTAAATGCTCACCTTTCATACACTGAACATACTGAGGTTTCCTTTCCCCTCTGTTTTCTCCCCTAATTCTTTTAGCTGCCCACAAGACTACAGAGTGTAACAAATCTCTTGCAGTTTGGAAGGCTAATGACCACAGAAAGTGCATTTGATGTGCCTGAAGAAAACGAGAATGCTACGTATTATGAAGTTAACACTGAGAGTGTCGATGGTAAAACAAACCTTTCATTTCCCATTTTGATATATCACAATCTTATACTATTTACTAAACACAGTATCTGGAAAATTCAAATGCTAAAATTAATCTGCCCTCGAATACAAATTCAGTTCCAGAACTAGAGAACTGTACTGAACAGATCTTGTGTAAGCTTCCATGCAGAAAAACGATTAATTGGATCTGACTTAAATGTGACTAGTATATACTAGAACAGTCATTCCTTTAGATGTTAGCTTATCTTTCTGTAGTTCCAAAGAGCTCTTTGCATTCACTCTTTGAGCATTTCATCTGCTCATTTCTTATCAAAAACCAACCTATTACACAGCTCCATACTGTTGTGTTAACAGTCAATAAAAGTTTTCCTTGGACACAGTGTAGTAAATTGGGATGCAAAACTTGGTATAAAGCCTCTCAGTAATTATTCTTTCTTACTTTACAGGTGGACTGGATGGGGAACAGACAGAGAAAACTGAAAAAGGTATGAAACAAAAGACAAGGGAGAACTTAAGTGCCAGGTGATACCAAGTGCTGGGTCCTGCACTTTGGCCACAACAACCCCAGGCATTGCTATGGGTGTGGGGTAGAGTGGCTGGAAGGCTGCATGGGAGAAATGGACCTGGGGGTGGCTGAACAGGAGCCAGCAGGGTGCCCAGGTGCCAAAAGGCTATCAGCATCCTGGCTTGTGTCAGCAGCAGTGCAGCCAGCAGGAGGTGATCATCCACACCTCAGTGCTGTGTGCAGTGTTGGGTCCCTCACTACAATGCAGCCATGGAGGCCCTGGAGTGTGTGCAGAGAAGGGCACGGAGCTGTGAGGGGTCCTGGAGTCTACAGACCAAATCACAGCATGCATGGCTTTGCAGGTCTCAGTACACAGAACAGACCAGCTTGGTGACTTCAGCATGTTTTCAATCTAGCACAGAGGCTAAAAAGAATCCAAACAAACAAAAATACCCCACAGAGCTGCTGAAATGACCAAGCTTACCTGAGAGCTCATAACACAGCAGGAAATCTTCCCAGAGATTCAGCAGAAATGTGTCAGTTCTATCACTAACCTCTGTTATCAATGTTCTTCATGAAAAACACGCCAACAAACACAATTTCTTCTTTCAGGTGGCCTGGAAACAATTGCACTCGTTGGAATAATTGTTGGAATCATAGTAGCTGTTGGAATCCTTGCTGGAATCATAATAGCTGTTGTAAGGAAGATGTCAGGCAGGTACTCGTAAGTAAATTGCTAATCAGGCTTTTCAAGCAGCAGCATCCCCTGAGCGAGGGCACAGGAATTGCTTCTAGATTTCTAATACTTCCAGCCTGCCAAAAGTAACCTCTGCCACAAGAGCTGCCAGCAGGCTGTGAGCGCTTCAAAGCCCCTCTCAGACACTGGAATAACCTGTCAGACACTGCAGGCTCACTGCCCCAGTGCTCATCAGATGCATGGCTTTTGGTCAGCCTACCGTACAGATATGAGGTTACTAAATATTTGAGGACCAAGTTCTGGGAGTGCTGGATAGCAGGTGAACACTGGCAAGTGATCCTCATCTCTGGGTGTCTGTGGAAGCAAGGAGTGTTGTTGGTGCCACTCCATCTAAAAATGCTTCACAAGCCCCAAAGTGGTTATAAAACCACGCTGCATTCTAACAAATAGAATTCCCTCAGCGTTAACCAGTGGGCAGTAAGCAAATACTTCCAGTAAGAGGGGCAGGAGAAACAAAAATACGAGCTGGGAAGAAAAATAAAGAGGTGACAGGAAAGAAGGGGAGGGAAAGAGATCACCTAACGATTGACATTTGGGTAAATGAATGAAATACAGAAAGGTGTCATGTTTTCTTGCTTTGGTTGACAGGCCCTGAAAGCAGTCGAAACAAGTAACCGTGCCATTCCATGTCAGCACACACAAGTGCTTCTTACTTCAGAAGAGCTAAAGACTATTCCTGTATCGCTGTGAGAAGATGATCCATGGAAGATACAGTGGAAGAATTCCACATCTATGGGGATCCCACACAGCTCTCCCAAAGACTTTCCTTTCTTTAATCAGACTGCAGAGCGTGGAACATTTGCATAGGATTTGTGCTAACCAGGAGTTTCCTAGAGGGACAAAACAGATTTTCCTACAGGAAAAAGCTCCAGTGGCAATGACATTTACATCTGAAATATGATGTGCAGGTAATGTATGCTAGCTTCATTTTAAATGCTGCTGGCAAAGATTATTTCACATCACATATTATGCATTTCTTTATCCAAAATCTCTTTTAAGTGTTTTGGCTGGTTAAGTGGCATGTTCATCTGCTGAATTAGCAAGGTAGGACATTTCTTATCTGAAAGGAGGTATTGCTTCAGGTATTGATACTGGTTTTCTGCTCAATGCTTACATTATCATGTGGCAAAGTGTAATAGGTCCAGCTGGAACTGACCTACCAAGTAAAGCTTGTGCATTTGACTTGCAACAAGAATTGCCTGTCTTCTCTTGTTGAGGAGACACAAGGATTGAAATACACATCCTGAATTAAAGGGTGCTTGGAAAATACCCAGTTTTGATGGGTCACTTTAACCAGTTACTCAGCACGCTTCGGAGCTGATGTGCAAAGGCTTTTGAATTCATGTATTCATGTTTTACTTTATAACTGTCTTTTTCTAATAGCCTGCTTGATCACATGCATGAAACACTAAATGAGATCATGTTAGTGACATAGAGTGCATCCTTGGACTCTGCAGCTTTCTACTATGGCATATTAAGTGCAGCAGTATCTGAACATGCAGCGTTCAGAGTGAAAGCTCTGTATGCCAAATGGCTGCAGTGCGTTGGGTTTTCTAAACTAAAGCATCAAATATTTGGTGTAAAAATCTTCCATTTCCTATGGCCGGCATGTATTAAACAAGTCAATTTACCTAGATGTGTTTTTCTGTTTCTTCTTTGTGTCATCAGCTTCCCCATCTATCCGATCCTTGGAAAGAAAGCACAGATTATGGCACGTTTCAGACTAATTGGTCTCTATTTTTCAAAAAAATAGAGAAAAAAATCACGTAGAGGTCTGTCAGTGCAGCTCTTAATGCTCACACAATGGGTACTGAGCGTGCAGTGACTGACGAGTTCGTACACAGCAACACAAGTAGGGAAAAATTAAGATGAGGGGTTAGCAAATATCCCAATTGAGCAACATAAACGTTGACTACATCTGAAAAGCCTTCACTTGGATCTTGCTTGTTTGAGCTTTAGAAAGCTTCGTCTTCCTACTGGTCTCCATGACAAATTACACTCTAGATCCAAAAGCTGTGATTTCTAGAAATGGGTGCTTTTCTGCCTCATCTATTTAAAAAAAACCCCTTTCTCCTGACATCTGAGTTCAGACTTTCCTTTAACCTCAGAACTCAAGCATATATGTACACCTGGTTTTGGTTTGTAGCTTGCTGTCAGCAACAACAGTCACCTCCAAACTGCCAACGCTACTGCAGGTAACACTGGAAACAGCCATTCTCTTCCTTAACCAGGGAGATTCTAATGTAAAGTTCTCCACAGGAATGAGTTCCCCTTGAATAAATCGTTCCCATCACATCCCAAGCTGTATCCAGGCAGGCAATTCATAATGAAATGGAAACATACTTCAGCTTGTTTTCAAAGTCTGCTCTGATAGAACATGACTGAGGTTATTATGCATAGAGTGAGAGTATGGAGTAGGTGTGCACCCACACAAGATGCCACTGACTTTAAAGAAAGTAATATATTTACATTTCCATGCTAATCTCATGTAGTTAAACCTCAGATACCAAAGCATATCCATCCCAGAATCTGTCCACAGTCATATAGCACCATGGAGTAATGCAGCCATGTCTCACCTCTAGCTTAATCTCATTTGGCTTAGCTCTGCTTACAGTCCAAAGCTGAGTACAACTACACCAAAAGGAAAAGTAATGATAGCACTGTACAAAGTCACATGGTTACTGTATGAGAGCCCATAACAAGTGTAAGCCTGCCGTATACCTAATGTCAGTTCTTTAATGCTGAATTAGTACTGGGTGTTTTTGAAGTACTAATCCTGGCCCCAAAAGTGGGCTGCCAATTTTCCTTATGGTTTCTGAAGACAAGGGACTTGACTTTAACTCTTTTAAAAGGCACCTAGCTTGTGTCAACACACTTCTTATCTATGACTCGTACTTTCTGGAGCACTACTCTTGAAAAGAAGTCGCGTAGTTTATCCAATCATTTCTGAAGGCTCCAATATATTACATCAGTTACCTTTCAAGCAAAGTGAGGCCACAGGCCCTTACAGGTTAGCACATGAGATGCCATCCCTGAAACACAACTCACACGTGCCTAGATGCACTTTCCAATCTGGCTCTGTTGAAGATATTGTGTTAGCTAGAAGGAGTCACCTTTCACACTAGCATTCCTTACTTCAGTTTTCCTCTCTACTTTTACATTCTGGTACAGAAGGGTGCCCAGCTTACTTGAGGTATTTTGTTTCAGTGTCCATATGTAGCACTGCTTTTTGGAAGAGAAAAAAAAGATCAATTATACACAAAACTTATCAGTTTGCTTGTCTAACTCGTATGAATTAGCTAAGAACAGGTTTAAACTCACATAAAAGCAGTAACATTACAGCTTTCTCCTATTGTGACAATAGGAGAGAACAGTATTTTCAGTTACTTTAGATTTGACAATCTCCTGTCTGTACTGGAGGGTCCCCTGCAGGATGCACTTGATGTTTGAACAAAAGCATGCCATATGGATTTATGAATTATTCAGCCATTGTAAGGAATAGCACATATGTCATCACTTCCTCCTGCACCAGCTCGGCTGCCTCTAAATTGCAAATACCACTAAATGGAAAAACACCAAAACACCTCATTGTGTAAGTGCTGGATGTTTGTTAAGCCAGGGTAAGACCCCATTTGAAAAAGGCATAGCATTAGAGCAGATAACTTCTTAGGTAAATGGAGCTCTCCTTGATCAAACCCAGCACTCCAGCTGGACGCACACAGAACTCTGCTGGAGCTCCAGTAAGCCACGTTTTGCTCCTGCTCCAAAATTTCTCATTAAGATCTACTTTAACTTCATATCTTGACTACTAAAGTCTTTCGGTCTTAACCAGGACTTCAGATTCTGCCCTTTGGTTCAAAGTAAAGCTTTATTAATCTTAGGTGACACCAAGTGCTACCAGATGGCCATGCTGCACTGAAATATAACCTGGAAGGCTTCCAGCACTGGAGGCTCGGTATTAAGTACATTATGCTGTGATAGATCTGAACCTATAACGACATGGGGACGTGAATTTCCCAGCACAGGGTACCCAGGATATGGCTTAGAGAAGGCAGGAGCTCTGAAGGATCAGATCACCATTTCCTTTATGCTGCCAACATGAAGAAACAACTCCTGCTGCTGCATTACTTTTAATAGGAGCTACCTGGTGGGGCTGTGTGTGTGTGTGTTGGATGGGGATATATGTAGTTGGGTTTTTCTGCTTTGGAAGAAGTCAAACAGCACATTGTCCTAGGGCAAATACTTCAGTGAGCTGCAATGAATGAGCTGTATACATGTCTGCAGAATGGGGTCTGAGGTCAGGAGACTTCCTATGAATGTGAACACATCAGGAAACAACAGCTCCATACTTTGTCCAGCTGGCCAGGTTAGAATTTGATTCACCAGGAATAGCATTCAATATATCAACACTTGCTGTTAACCTAAAATCCTTACTCCTGATCGTGTTCATTCCTTTATGGTTAGTAACAGCAACGTTCCCCTTTGCAGCTTGGCTGTGAGTCATGAATGTGGCTCTTCTGAACAGACAAGCAGGCACCAGGCTTCCTGTGAGAATGCCAGATGTCACTAAAAAGCATCATAAACATAGTTGTCCCCTTGTGTTTGGGTGTGTGGTGAAGATATACAGAGGTAATAGATGGTGAAAGTAATGACTTGATGAATATTTATGACTCTAGGTGCAAGCAGAATGATTCATAAAGCATTCTTCATAAGGAATGTTTTCATTCTAAGAATGGAAGACATCAAAGGAATGAATTCAGTAACGAGAGACAACCAAACGTTCACCAGAAGAATATTGTGGAGATCTTAAACTGCTCCCATAAGTTTTAGAAGCCTTCACTAACTGTTAAAACACCCATTAAAACATGCAGCAATTGTTGCTTTAGATTCATTCCATATTTTAAGGGTATCTGCAGTATGATATTGCAAGTACCTTAGCTGCATGCTATTTCAGACCTGCATTAAGTACAACCTGCACAGCAATCCCTTCTGCCAAGCTTCCCAATTGAAAAGAACTGATGTATCATCCACAGGAGAAAGGTAAACAACCACAGAGCATGATATACACATCAAATGACTTGCCAAGGGTAATAACCACAGTTAAGGGAAAAGCCATCAGCACACGAATCTTTACACATCAATCCTGTCACAGCTTTGTATTATTTCAGATAAAGTGTTGTTCCATCATGCTTTATGATAACACAATCCTTTATGTAACAAAGAGCACAGGAAAAAAGCCAACAACCAAATCTACCAGGAGCCCTCGGGTCAGGAACACACTCAAGATTAATGTTTCTGATGAGACACTACTCCATCTAAAGCAATCTCTCCCATACCACCTGAAGTTCTGCAGTGTAAGTACTACACTGAAGTCATAGCAGCCTATGCCATGCCTGAAGACATTGATATAACTGTTTATACTCACCTACTTAACTAGATTTAGTACTGTATTGGCCATAAGCATAGTTTCTCAGGCAGTTCTTAACCTGAAGTGTTATCACTAACACCTGGCTTTGCTGGATGGCTGCTGATGGGTACAGAAGGTAACACTGGATGTGCAACTTGATAGTGGGTGCTCTAAGAAGTTTGAATTGGTGCTTTGTACATTTCTCACAGCTGCAGCATGGAGGCATTCACGTATAAATAAACCCAGCACCACAGTGGCCATGTGTCTTTGTCTAGGCCATGTGGATTTAGGCATCAGACCAAACCCACAGCCCCCCCTGCTTCCTATCAAACAGTTGGACGATGCCACAAAGGTCCCCATTCAATCACACGGCTTGTTAGGCTCCCCCAGGAGAGGTCAGATTTTGAGGCTGGCAGATGCTGCAGCAGTGAGCATCACGGGCAGCAAGGAGTGCTGTGCATTCCAGGCATTTCCAAGGTTGTGTTTCCAGAAAGCATTTGGCAAGGGGGATCGATTTGGAGAGTTCAAAACCAAGGAGTTCCATCCAGAGAAGCAGAAAATGGAAGGCATAGAGAAGTGGTAGAGCAAAACTGGCATAAGCCAGGTTTAATTAATCAAATAGAAGATAATCCAGGAAGTGGCTGCAGCAGCATTATTAACAGCAGCCTTTGCTTTACTAGTAAATAGCAAAAGCATTTAGGTAGTGTAAAATGCTGCTTCAAGTTACCTCCATGATCCAGAGTGAGACTTCACCTGAGGAAACGACCCTTGGCACCAACGTCAATCTTTGTGAGAGGCAAAATGATTAATGAGATCATGAGAACACGCTGTTATTAACTACAATTTACATGGAGCAAAGCCTGCCATCTGCTCATTTAGAACTAGAAGTTCTGGGTTTCAGAAATGCTTGACTAATTATCAACTTACTTCTTGAGAATAGCTTTCCCCATGGATTTTTCTAGTTCATTTCTTCATCATTAATAATTAGCTTACTTCCACAATAAGTATGCTTGATTAACTGAGCAGAAAGCAATAGAAGCATCTGAGGATATGAAGTACACCTGCATTTCAAGCAGAAAACTGAGCAAGAACTACAAGAATGATTTAAGATTTTGTATACCTGACAGGAAGCAATGTTTCCAGAAACACACAAACAATACTGAAAGGAAAGACTTCTCACTGCAGGCTGATAATGCAGATGCACCATGACAGCACACTCAATAAACTGTACTGCAGCACCAGCTAGTGGTGAGAATAGATGAAGGCGTCTAGTTTGCAACAGAAAAGCTTCAGGTTACATGTAGCCTCCTATCCAAACTTTTGCTCCCGTTTAAAATGCTTTCAAAACAAAGTTCCATATGAGTATCACTGAGCACGCCTAAGCCATCCAAAAAGCATTTTCAGTGTCTTTGATACAGCTGCTAGAAGTGGTATGAGCAACAACCAAGCACTTTTGCTACACTTAGAGCTACTTCATCCTCAGAGCCAGCTTGTCACTGACAAATGGTATTTAGCCAAAACAGAAGTTAAATAGAACCATAGAATGGCCTGGCTTGCAAAGACCACAATGATCATCCAGTTCCAACCCCCTGCTATGTGCAGGGTCGCCAACCAGCAGCCCAGGCTGCCCAGAGCCACATCCAGCCTGGCCTTGAATGCCTGCAGGGATGGGGCATCCACAGCCTCCTTGGGCAACCTGTTCAGTGCGTCACCACCCTCTGGGTGAAAAACTTCCTCCTAAGATCCAACCTAAACCTCCCCTGTCTCAGTTTAAAACCATTCCCCCTTGTCCTATCACCATCCACCCTCACAAACAGCCTGTTTATACGCTCCCTTCAAGTACTGGAAGGCCACAATGAGGTCTCCCCAGAGGCTTCTCTTCTCCAAGCTGAACAATCCCAGTTCCCTCAACCTTTCCTCATAGGAGGTGCTCCAGCCCTCTGATCATCTCATACTATTGTTATGTTTTCTCTTCCATGGAGCATTACCAGCATTCTCTCTCAGCATAAGCTTACCGAAACAAGAAATATTGAAGTGATTAATTCAGCTGTAAAACTCACAATCATTCATTTTCTGGACCCAATCCTACAGCATAGGAATTAGTCTGCAATCTAGTTTGCAATGGATACCATAAAATGTCAGTTGATACTCTAAATTTAATCGGATTTTATCTTTATTTCTGTGTCACCATGGGTGTAATTTACACAGAATAGCAATACTGCTGTTTTAAGAATACAAAAACTAAATGTTCAGTACTTCAGTTGGTTTGAGATTTGTAGGCTTCTCTGACCACCACAAAATGCAAACTGAAGTGCAGGTGCCCCAGAACACCACCAGGTGGTACATATTCTCAAAGCAAGGTGAAAATAGAGAGAACTCTCTTGCACACTGCTAGCCAGACCTACCCAAGTTTCAAGGAGAAGCGACCACATCAACAACCAAAATCAGACACAGCAAACTGAGCAGCCTATATGGCAACAAACAGGGGCAAGAGGAACCAACACCAGCACTGACCATGACAGAACAAGACAGCCAGGCTGCTCCTGCTCACTGAGGTTCAATGAGCTCTGGAAAATAGTAGTATTGCAGTCTGATGTGCCCCAGTGGGTGAAGAATAGCACAAGAAAGTGACGGAGTTATAGGATTGAAGTGCTTCAGACCAGGCTGATATACTGAGCTCTTTTCACCATAAAAAGAACCTACCTTTTTAATGCTGCCTATCTCTTAATCTCACTGGTTCGGGATACCTCAAAAACAAGATCTGATTAGGTTGCTGAAGCATTTATCATTCACAGAGGTATGATGTAGTAAGCTCTGCAGAGACATCTATAATTTAAACAAGCAGCTTGAGAGCCACAGGATTCATACATGGAAGGCTCTGCATCAAGAGCGAGCTGCTGAAACATTTATAAGTGTGAATTTCTAATGCACAGTGACTTCCAACCAATGGTATTAACCTGTAGCAAAAGCTAAAATACTGTTTTGCTACAGATTTCTGCTCCATACTTTACAGTTAAAAGCTATATATTAACTGCATCACACTAGGAAAGTGTAAGTGATTTGGAAGTTTAATAATCAACAGGAATACAGGAGAAAGCACACTTGACTATAGGATTTTGGGTGTCACTACCTTAAAATCTTTCAGAATATACTATAAAGTACAGAGGTATTTTGTTCAAAGAATGCAGGCCTGAACATATAGAACCTAGCTGAGCGACAGCTAGTTGAATAACAGCAAGAGCCTATTCACACTTGAGCAAAGCACAGCTGCTTGGAGGAAAAGCGATAGGATATGCCAAAAATACAGCCTGAGAAACTCCCAGCGAGGCCCCAAGGGAAAATAACTGGAATCCCTGCAGTTCAATGCATGTAATACTGAGCTGACAAATCATACATTATGTATCAAGTTTCTGCAAATCTTCAAGCCTACTTTTGTTTGGTTGAGAGTTCTTGTGACAGCTAAAGAGATTAGTGTTACTATTAGAACCCAATAACCAAGACTCAAATACTTCAAGCAATTTCAAAAGCAAAGCCTGCACTTGCAGGAGATTTGCTATCACATAGTTATTATCTGAGGATGCCCTTATAGACTCATCAAGCATTTGAAACAGGCACTGTTATATTTGCAGCATGGCTTATTTGCATCCTTTGCGTGTTGATTTACTCTATTCTGCACAGAACAAGTTCTAACTTGGTCAGTGTAGCACCTGAGAACCTACAGTTACAGCCACATAACTGGCATTCACACACGCATTCTCATACTAACCCCAGTGAGCCCCATGGTTGCCTTGGTGTCTGTCATATTTGTTACTTATTTATTTATCCCTGAACACAACACAAGCACATCCTTGCATGAGAAAATTAAGAGTTTCCCCCAGTCAGTGCACAGATGTGTGACCAACCAAGGTTCATCCTGGCCCTCCAGGAGCTGCTGTCTCCTTTGATATATTGGCACAGGCCCCCCATTGCTTTTTGTCTCAGATGACCAGAATGTGATTAGGTTCTGCTCAGCCAGCTGTCCTAAGTGCTTTTATCCAAGCAGCACTTGGATAAAAAGAACTTTCTTCCTGAAACAGCTCAGTCCTTGACACATCTTATTTGCTGACTAAAGTAGCTAATGAAGTCCAGCTTACCTCCTTCAACACCAGGATACAGAATAAATGATTTAGGAATCAACGCTCACAAGAGAATATGCAATTAAGGAAAAGAAAAGCATTCTGCAAAGACCATCTCTTAAGCCTTTTAAACCATCACACAACTTAAAACCTCATTCTCAATGTAAATCAATGAAGACCTCAGCTCAAATCCCAGATTTAGCTTCCCTTATCTCTGAATTCAAGTAAGTCAGAACTCAGCATACAGCTTTACAAGTAATTGTTTTCCCCCAATAGAATACTATTTAGTGTAAGAAAGTCCTAACCTCTCTACTTCGAAGGGTTTAAATTATACACCTATAATTCTTTTCATCTTTCCAATGATCCATTTTTAACAAATTCACACAGACACAGTACAACATTTAGGGATGTTAAGATAGAACTGAAGCAGGCAGAAGTGCCTTACCTTTTTCTTCTCACATTCCTTCCACGCTTCTTCATTGCTTCATATTTCCTCTGTCCCCCTGAATTGCAGAAAGAAAGGGAATGTGTAATTCACACAGATATGGAGTTGTGAATCTCCAGCAGTCAGCAGGAATTGTTTTCTACTCTGTGGATTTTGTCTTAGAAAAGCAAAGTAATCTTTCCTTAAAATAACTGTAAACAAGAGTCTCTTAGTTAATAAGTTAAATAATGCAAATCAATCATCAAGCCCACCCTGTCTTAGCATAATTAGGAGAGCTCTTCAGCTGGTAAGGCTTTTTTTACTTACTCACCCGTAACAGTGATCACTGAAGTTTTTAACTAGCAGACCTCAAGTACTTCTAGCTTCTCTTATTATTCCAGCTCTTCAAGATTTATAGCAACGTAAAACTTCTAAGAATATTCAGAAGCTTTTAAAAAAATACTGATTTTGTTTCCACAAAGCTATGACCTTTAATCAATTGCAGTTACAAGCTCAAGTAGTAAGCAGCTAATAATACTACCTTGTTTCCATGCAGTTCAGAGCTTCAGCTTTTCAAGAGTTCTTTCTTTATCTACAACACAGAGCACAACAAGTAAACAGTTAATAAACAAGAAACACTAAAAATAACATTGAATTAAGGGGCCTTTATAAAGAATTATACATCTATAATTGGAAGTAGATAATCTTTGAGATCCCTTCCAACCCAAGCCATCCCACGATTCTATAAAGGATCTACAAAGATTCTATAAAGAATAAAGGTTGTTCCAGCATTGCACTGCTAGGCAATGAGAAGTAAAACACTAGTTTTGAGTAGAGACAACTGACAGCTTTAAAGCCCATCCATTAAATACTAATGTACACTGAAATAAAAGGCTTTATAAAATCTCCAACTAAGCCAAGCATAAAATAGACCTATTTTAGCTATACTGCATTCTCACCCTATTACTAGAGAAAGCCAAGCAAACCCTTTTCCTTGCCCTAGAGAAGTAATGGTAGTACTTAATAGAAAAGCTTTGCTTCTTTCAGCCTTAGAAGAGTAAGCATAACTACTTAAATTATTAATTAAAACTGTAGAATAAATTACATAAATTCTAAGAAAATGATAAAAATAGGAGTGTTTTGTAGCTAGTGCTGTAAGTGTACGGGTTGGCTTCTTGGTATCTGCCTTGCCCAGTTTACAGTCTCAGTGTTTCCAGAATATAGAAAAAGAAGTTAAAAGACCTAAGAAAACAATAAACCACTTTATTTTCTAAATGGGAATCTTGGGCCTTAGGTTCTCCTTGGAACTTTTTCTAGTGTTGTAAATAGGTTTTAAGTGTTTTTTGTTTGATATAAGGAAGAAGTTTTTTACACTAAGGGCAGTGAGGCACTGCACAGACTGCCCAGAGAGGTGGTGCAGACACCCAAGGTCAGGCTGGAGGGGCTCCGAGCACTGACGGAGCTGTGGGTGTCCCTGCTCAGTGCAGTGCAGTTGGACCAGATGGCCTTGAGGGCCCCTTCCAACTCAAACCATTCTATGACTGTAGGATCTTACAAGGGTGGATAGTGATAGGACAAGAGGGAATGGTTTTAAACTGAGACAGGAGGTTTAGGTGAGATATTAGGAGGAAGTTTTTCACCCAGAGGGTGGTGACGCACTGAACAGGTTGCCCAAGGAGGCTGTGGATGCCCCATCCCTGCAGGCATTCAAGGCCAGGCTGGATGTGGCTCTGGGCAGCCTGGTCTGCTGGTTGGCGACTCTGCACATAGCAGGGGGTTGGAACTGAATGATCATTGTGGTCCTTTTCAACCCAGGCCATTCTAGGATTCTATTATATTAAGAATAGCTTGATTTATATTGATGTTATTGATGATAGTTTTGAGAAAACTTATCCTTAGTATTTGTGAAGTTAAAAAGGTTTGTACTATGGGTAGTGCATGAAGGAAGATCACTGCATCCTGTTACTTCCAGCCTGCTGTTGGTTGGTGGAGTTGCACACTACAACACAGGCGTTAAAACTCTGACTTTGCAGTCAACATCTTCCTCACGCTTGAAAGATCATCTTTGCATCTATTCCTCATTGGAAACACGGTAGGTTACACTCATAGAATCATCAAGGTTGGAAAAGACCTCTAAGATCCCCAAGTCCAACCCAACCCACCCCCACTGTGCCCACTGACCACGTCCCTCAGTGCCACATCTCCACACTGAACACCTCCAGGGACAGTGACTTCACCACCTCCCTGAGCAGCTGTGCCAGCACAACACCGCTCTGAGAAGAAATCATTCCTAATATCCAACCTGCACCTCCCCTAGTGCAACTTGAGGCCATCACCTCTCATTCTATCGCTGCTAGCTGGGAGCAGAGGCCAACCCTGCCTCGCCACAGCCTCCCTTCAGGAGTTGTTGAGAGCAATGGGGTCTGCCGTGCAGCTCCTGTTCTGCAGACTGACCATCCCCGCTCCCTCAGCTGCTCCTCAGAAGGCTGTCAGAAAGCAGCAGCTTGACAAGAAAGGGTCAGCAGGGATCTTCCTTGTCTGCTTGTGAAGGAGCCTCCCTGCTGCATGCAACAGGACTTCACTGCCGTGGTACCACAGCTGCTCCGTATATCCACATCATTAATATTTCTCCTTGATGGACTTGTGCAATGAGTGCAAAATCAAAATAATCAAAGAAATACAAAGTATCCCTATATTCAATCTCCTACAACTGCATTAGCTTAATGACTCCCACCTGCTGCTAGAATTCAGTCCATTCCTCGGCCTTTTTTCCACACAATAAATAGCAAACTCTTACCACAGAGGACAGAAAACCACCTCTCTATTTAAAAAAACAAAACAAAACAAAAGAACACCACCAAAACCCCATAATAGGGAAAGAGAACCTGCTCTCCTCCACAGCTCATTGTCTGGGGATGAGGGCGGATGCTGGAGGCCGCGGTGCGGAGGACGGCTCCGGCAGATGGGACGAGCCGAGGCGCTCTCGGGTAAACATGGGGGCGAAGCGGGGCGCCAGGGGGCAGCGGGGGCGGCCCCGCTCCGGAGGGGGTCCCGCGGCGGGGGCACTGCCCGCTGGCCTCCCCCCAACGTCACTTCCGAGGCTGGAGACAAAATGGCGTCCGGACGGTGCCGGAGCTGAGGCCGTTCCGCGCCTTTCTGAGCCGGGCCGCGGGTGGAGGAGGACGAGGAGGCGGCGGTGGCCTCGCAGGTGAGAAGGAGGCGGCCCCGCGGGCGCCGCTGTGCTGGAGGGCGGGCCGGGCCGTGGGGGCGGTGGGCAGAGCCAGCGGTGCGGTGCCGGGGGCGCGGCGGGGAGGGGGCCCGGGCTGTGGGGCTGTGGGAAGCGGGGGGTGCGGCCGGGCGGGGCACGCGGCCGTCAGTACTGCGGTCCGTGCTGTTCAGTGTCGTGGTTGATGATGTGGGTGAGGGCGCCCAGCGGTCCCTCAGTAAGTTTGCAGGTGCCAGTGAGTTGGGGGGAAGCGTTCCTCTGCCTGGAGATGGGATGGTCCGACTGAGGGACCTGGGCAGGCTGACCGATGGGCTGAGGCCAATGGGATGAGATTCAGCGGGACCAAGTGCCGGGTCCTGCGCTTCAGTCATCACAACCCCATGCATTGCTGCAGGGCTGGAAGGCTGTGCTGAGAGAAAGGATCGGGGGGAGCTGGTCGGCAGCAGCTGAACAGGAGCCAGCAGGGTGCCCAGATGGCCAAAAGGCCATCAGCATCCTGGCAGCAGTGCAGCCAGCAGGAGGTGATCATCCCTCTGTGCTCAGCTCTGTGAGGCCGCACCTCAGTGCTGTGTGCAGTGTTGGGTCCCTCACTACAATACAGGCATGGAGGCCCTGGAGTGTGTGCAGAGAAGGGCACGGAGCTGTGAGGGGTCTGGAGCTCGGTGCTGCAGTGAGCGATGCTGATCTGATGGGTCAGTCTGGAGAAGGGGTGGCTCAGAGAACTCATGGCTCTCTCCAGTGACCTGAAAGGAGGTTGTGGTGAGGTGGGCTCAGCCTCTGTGCCCACATAACTACTGATAGACAAGAGGTGATGGCCTTAAGTTGTGCCAGGAGAGGTTTGGGTTGGATATTAGGAAAAACTTCTCCAAAGGAGTGGTTGTGCACTGGAACAGGCTGCCCAGGGACCTGGTGGGGTCACTGAAGATGTAGTACTTGGACATGGTTTAGTGTGTGATGCTGGTGGTAGGTGGACAGTTGGGAAGTTTTTCACACAGAGGGTGGTGACGCACTGGAACAGGTTGCCCAAGGAGGCTGTGGATGCCCCATCCCTGCAGGCATTCAAGGCCAGGCTGGATGTGGCTCTGGGCAGCCTGGTCTGCTGGTTGGC